>JAJJLS010022782.1:0-10844 GCA_023783355.1 Polyplastron multivesiculatum
AATCCCCAATCCCCAATCCCCAATTAAAACTATAAATAAATAATTATTTATAATTTAACATTATATAATATTATATAAAAATATATTAATTAAATAATTATTTAATTTTTTAAAAAATAATTAAATTTAATAATTATTTTTTGAATAATAATGTTTTTAATATAATTAAATTAAATATAGTTATTTAAATAATATTCTTTATTTCTTAATGATAACAGCACCTTTAATAGCATGGGTCTTTTTAAAGTAATTAATGACAATTTGTAAATACTTAATCCATCTATCAACTTCTTTTTCATTATCACATTGTACATTAAGAGATTTAACTCCATCAACACTAGTAGGTCCAATAATAGAGAAACAAACTTCAGGAGGAGGAATTTTTCTAAACAATCCTTTACTTTTCTTGAAAGCATCTGTTCCATGGCCTTTTAATATCTTTTTAATAGTAATAGTATCTATAATATATTTAGGCTTAGGTGGTAAATGACTTTTTATTTTTTTGGCTGAGACTTTCATTAAATCTGGGCTAAATATAAGTTGCATTTGTTTTATATCTCCATGATCATTAATTATCTTAACTTGTTTACCATTTGTTAAAAAGTTTCTTACTTCAGGGGGAATAGGTTCAACTATTTTAATTTCATCTACACCAATTGAATTAGGATCTTCTAATTGTATTTTGCATAAATTAACATTAAATAATAATTGTCTACCTTCAAATTCAATTTTTTTATCATAAGCTCCAACTTTTTTAATGATTCTATTAATTAAATCAGGCACTTTTTTCTCTTGTAACATTCTTTTATATTCATCACTGGCTTTTGCTATATTCTTTAAAATGCTAAATACATTTGAAATTAATTCTATATTAGTATCATTATCATTTAATAATTTAATACAAGTCTCAATTCCTTTATATTGAACAAAGGAAGGAATACATTGATTATTTAGGCATAAAGTATTTAATAAAGGTACAATTATTTTTCCTTCATCATTATATCCTTTTTCATTTAGATTTACAATTAAATTACCCATTAATTCATCAGCTATTTTAGGACAATTTTCCTTTTCTCCAACTAAACCATTTAATAATTTATATATTTCAGATTTTAATTCTACTATATTATCTAATGAATCACTAAATAATGCATTTTCTAAAGTTGCTTTCATAACATCTAATAATCCATTACCAATCATAGAAAATGAGAAAACATTATTTTTTGCAAATAATGATAAAATTTTATAACCACTTTCTTGAATTTCAGGACTATCTTTATATAATTTTAATAAATTAAATACATTTGGAACTGTTTCATCATAAACTTCGTCAACTAAATAAGGTTTTTTAATAAGGCCATCATGCATTAATTTTAATGACATATTTACTAAATCTGGGTTATAATCTTGAAGTTTTGTGGTTTCTGGAATTAAATCATAGAATTTTTTGACATATTCTTTTCCTTTATTATCATCTTTTAGATTTTTAACTAAAGCTCCTGAAATACAATTAATATTCATCAAAATTTCAGGGTTTGCATAATAATTTTGTTGTAAATCCTTTAATAATGAATAAATTTGGGGTAAATCTAATATTTCATAATTTTTACCGCTTTCATTAAAAAGATAATTTGATAAAGCATGTAATGCACTAATTAAATATTCAGGATCATTATTTGGATTTTCTAAAGATTTAATTATAGATTCTGCAAAATTAGTTTTATTGGCTAAATATTCATTAGAACTTTGAGGAACAGTAATTTGTTCAAGGGTTTCTGCACAATTACTCATTATACTTCTAATCATTTCAGGTGGTCTTAAATAATTAATATTTTCAGGGTCTAGTTTTTTATATAATTCTTGCTGTACTTCATCCTCATTTTTTGGTTCAACTTTTTCATTAAAAACATTAATCATATTAACAGCATTTTGAGTTATTCCCATATTATTAAATTTATCTATATTACTTATATCATTACGAACTAAACTACTATATAATTGCGATAAATTACAACAAGTTTTAAGATAACCATTTTCACCTTCATTATAACTTTTATTTTCTTCATATTTTTCTGGTCCTTCTTTTACAATATCAGAAACTTGATTATTTAATTTTTGAATTAATCCAGAATCTAAGGCTTGTTGACCATTTACAGGACTATCTTTAGTTAAAGTACTTATAGAGTTTAAACATGAATTTAAATAATCGTGATTTCCTTTAAATCTATTAATATCATTGTTCATTGATTTTATTAAATAAAGATTATCTATTCTTGGTTTTAAGTTATCATTATTATATAAAAGAGTAGCTAAATTTAAAACATTAGTCATTAAAGCAGGATTTCTATCTCTTAAATTAGTGCATTTATTCATAATTTTTAATGTTGAATCAAGAAGTTCTGGAGGCATTTCATCTATATTTGGAGTATTTTTAATATAATTATTAAGCATATTTAGAATTGCATTTAATAAATCTGAATTTCCTGTTTTTTTACCTAAAGATAATAATTTATCTAATCCCATGGTATTAAATATACTGTCAAAAGCAGTTTTATTTTTACATAAATTTGAGAAAATTACATTGTCATAAGAGAACAATTTTTGAATATCAGAACTTGCAGCAATTAATTCGGGTTTATTATATAATTTCGTAACTTCATTAATAGTAGAGTCAAATACAGGAGATTCGGAAATAATTGGAATTGCATTATCACTATTTGAACATGCTTGTAAAACATTTTTACCATCAACACTAAATCCTAAATTTTTATTATTTAAATCTGCTTCTCCATCTTCTTTAAATAATTTATAATCATCATCTAATTTTTCCAAAAAGTTCATTAAACCTCCTTCTAAAATAGGTTTATGATTATCAGGAGCTAAAGACATTTTCTTTAATAAATTAAGACATTTATGAATGTTATCTGATCTTTTTAAATTTAATTCAGGGTCTTCAGTTGTTTTCATATCATTATAATTTTTACGTAATAAAGATAATACTTTATTTAAATCATCTGAAATTTGAGGATTTTCTAGTGTACTTAATGAAGATTTAATTTTAGCATTATCAGCTTGATGAAGTAATAAAGTTCCGGAAACAAATGACATTTTTCTTAAAGAAGAAGCATTTTTCAATAAATCATTGTCTCCTGAACTACCTCTTCCTTCATATAATTTATTTTTTATTTTACCAAGGAAATTATTTTTTTCTCCACCTCCTTTATTAGTTTGTTGATCAAATGGACTCTTTAATTTACCTGGTATAGGTTTATCATCATTATCATCTTTATTAGTTCCATAATCACCAAATCTACCATCACTTAATTTACGTTGTAATGATTTATTCTTACTTACATAATTAAGTAAAGCCTTTTTATGGCCTTCAAAGCAATTTCCAATTCTTGTTTCTAAATCCAGTATTTTCTTTTCATCTTCAGCAACATCATCTTTTTCTTTTTTGGCTTTATCAGCTTCTCTAATTTGTGCTATAATAGGTCTTAAAGGTTCTCCTATTTTTGGATCTAAATCCTTATATAAAGAATCTAATTTAATAATATCATTATCAGTTATTAAATCTCCTTTAGACAAAGCTTTATAATTATTTCTATCTTTTAATATATTACATAAAGTTCCTACCTCAGCCTCAGCAATTTCATCACCTCCATCATCCAATGATTTAACTGGGTCATTTATAATTTTATCTAATAAAGTTTTAATTCCTTGAGGATCATTATTTATCATATTTTCAATATTATAATTTGATTTTGATGCATTGTTAAAAAGTTTAGATAATAGTGCTCTTTTTTTATTTGTTAAATTATCACTAAAATAGTTATTTTTTAAATAATTCCACAAACTATCATTTTTTATCATTTGTTTCATTAATCCTGGGAATTTTGATAAATTACTTAAAGATTCTAAATCTATATCTTTTATTTCTTCATCTTCATCTCCATGTTTTTGTAAGTCATCAACTGTAAAATCTAATAAATCTTGTCCTACTTTATCTTCTCCATTTTCTAATCTTTTAGATAAATATAATGGAATATATCTCACTTTGTCATTTTTTTGGCCTTTATTATTTATAGAATCATTTATTTTTTTAATTAGATCTCTTACTCTATGAGTATTATTGGGAGCTAATATTTGATTCTTATCATCATTTTTAACAGCATGAGTTAATAAATTCCATAATTTATTTTTTCTTTCCTCTAATTGTTCTTTCATCCCCTCTTTATCTTTATCTATAATTCCATCTCTTGATAAATCATCAACAAGATTTAAGCAAGCATCAAACATATTTTTAGCAGCATCAGATTTTATTTCACCATCTTCATCAGTTTTATAATATAACTCTGCTCCATTTAGAATATTATTTAAATTTTCTTCTTTTTCATCTTTTATATTAGGATATTGCCCTGTAGGAGAATTTATTATTTCTTTATGTAAATCATCTAAGAATGGTACAGATTTATTAAATAAGGTATTTAAATGTGATAAATAATTTTGAGTAATTTCAATATTTTCATCTTCAGGGGAAGGTTCTTCTCCATCTTCATATTTTCCTAATTTATTCATTATTGTATTCATTTGATCATTAAATTGCTTGACAAAAATATAATTTTCAGGTGTATATACAGGATCAGCTAAAACTTCGATATTATTAATATATTCATTATTAACTGGATCATCAGGAGTTAAGTTTCCACTTAACATATTATTATATTTATCATCATCTTCATCTCCTTCTTGTTTTTCTTTTCCTCCATCTTTATTTTCATTTTGTAATGGCTTATACATTGAATCATTTTTAATTAAATGATCTAAAATAGAATTATATAATATACTGAGAGAAAGAACAACTCCTTCATCATATTTTTCATTGTCAGGTAAAGAATTGAGATTAAATGGTTCTAATATAGTTGGATTTTCATTATCAATTTTACCTGATAAAGTTTTGTTATTTAAATCATTTATCTTCTCTGCTTTATCATTTAATATTTTATTAATAACTGGCTTATATGCAGTATTTAAATTATTGAAGAACGAGCATATTTCTGGTTGAACATCAGCAAATAAATTTTTAAAAGCTACAGGTTCAGTTACAAGAGATAAATAGGTTAATAATTTATTTTTGTCTTGAATATCTTCTTCAGGATTTTCAACACCTTCACCACTAATTGCATTTTTATCTAAATTATCTGTATTATCTTGATCATTTAATTTACCAGGAACATTTGTATTTCTACCTCCATCACCAATATAACCTGCATAATCATAAGGATCTTTTAATTTACCAGGAGTATTTGTATTTCTACCTCCATCACCAATATAACCTGTATAATCATAAGGATCTTTTAATTTACCAGGAGTATTTGTATTTCTACCTCCATCTCCAATATAACCTGTATTATCATAGGGATCTTTTAATTTACCAGGAACATTTGTATTTCTACCTCCATCTCCAATATAACCTGTATTATCATAAGTATCTTTTAATTTACCAGGAACATTTGAATTTATACCCCCATCTCCATAATTAAATAAATCTTCATATGGATCTTTTATTTTACCTGGGACTAGATTATTTTTTCGATATGCTCCTTTTAATTTATTTCCATTCTTATCATATACTTCATCAGTTGGCAAACTTGATATAAGATTGGCATATTTATTATCTAATTTATTTCCATTTTTATCATATGCATTAATACCAGGAATATCTGATTGAAGTTTTCTATATGTTCCATTTAATTTATTGCCGAATCTATCATATACATCTAATTTCGGAGTCTCACTAATAACTCTTTTATAAGTTCCATCTAATTTATTTTTATTTTTATCAAATAATTCTTCTCCAGGAGTATTATCTTCATTTGGTATATATCTTCCTTCTAATTTCTTTCCATTTTTATTGTATGCTTCGATTCCTGGACAACCTTCTTCTGCCTTTCTGAATGTTCCATCTAATTTATTTCCATTCTTATCATAAATCTCATCTCCTGGATTTTCTGGTTCTAATTTTCTAAATAATCCAAATATTTTTTTTCCTTTACTATCATATAATTCTTGAGTTGGAATATTACTAACAATATCTATATATTTACCATCTAAAAGATTTCCATTTTTATCATATAAATCATCTCCAGGAATATCTGATAAAACTTGTTTATAATTAGGATCCAATTTATTACCTTCTTTATCAAATATTTGTGAATTTGGTTCATTATCAAATAATTTTTTATAAGTTCCATCAATCTTATTTCCATTTTTATCAAATAATTCAACACTTGGTCCATTAGAATCATGCTTCTTGTATGTTCCATCTAATTTATTTCCTAATTTATCATATAATTCAAATCCTGGTTCATTATTATCTACTTTTTTATATGAACCATTTAATTTATTTCCAAATTTGTCATATGCCTCTTCAACTGGAATATCAGATTCAACTTTTCTATATAAGGCATGCTTTTTATTACCATTTTTATCAAATACAGGCTCTGTTGGTAAATTAGATATTATATTTGCATATTTATCATCTAATTTATTTCCATTTTTATCGTAAACATAAACACCTGGAAGATCAGATTCTATTTTTCTGTATGTTCCATCTAATTTATTACCTTCTTTATCATATAATTCATCTTTTGGAATTCCATCTAAAACTTTTTTATAAGTTCCATCCAATTTATTTTTATTTTTATCAAATAATTCAATACTTGGAGAATCTTTTTCCAATTTTCTAAATAATCCAAGTAATTTATTTCCATCTTTATCATATATAGATTCACCAGGTATGTTATTATCAACTTTTTTGAAAGTTCCATCTAATTTATTTCCATATTGATCATAAGCTTCATCTTCAGGAATATCAGATTTAATTTTTTCATATTTTCCATCTAATTTATTTCCATTTTTATCAAATATTTCTTCTCCTGTTCCAGACTCGGCTTTTTTATAAACACCATCTAATTTATTTCCATATTGATCATAAGCTTCTTCATATGGTACATCAGAATCAATTTTTCTAAATATTCCAAGAGCTTTTCTTCCATTTTTGTCAAATACTTCATCAGGTGGAATATCAGTTATAGCATTTGCAAATTTTCCATCTAATTTATTTCCATTTTTATCAAAGACATCAATACCTGGAATATCTGATAAAGCTTTTCTATAATGATTATCTAATTTTTTACCATTTTTATCATATACTTCTTTATTTGATTCATCTAATAAAATCTTTTTGAATTTTCCATCTAACTTATATCCATCTTCATCATATAATTCTTCTTCTTCTTCAGAATCTGGTTCATATTTTTGGTATATTCCATCAACTTTATTATAATTCTTATCATAATATTCTTCTTCTGGTAAGCTTGATAAAACATTAGTATATTTACCTTTTAATTTATTTCCATTTTTACCGAATAATTCTTCAGCTGGTAAGTCAGATAAAACTTTTCTATAATCTATATCTAATTTATTTCCTAATTTATCAAATATTTCATCAGGTGCAGAATCACCTACAACTTTTTTATATTTTCCATCTAATTTTTTACCTGATTTATCAAATAATTCTTCTCCAGGAGTATCATTATCAACATTTCTATATTTTCCGTCTTTCTTAATTCCCTCTTTATTATAAACTTCTTCTCCAGGGGCATTATCTTCAACTTTCTTGTATGTTCCTTTTAATTTATTTCCATTTACATCGTAAGCATCTTCACCAGGAATATTCGGTTCAACTTTTCTAAAAATACCATTTAGCTTATTTTTATTCCTGTCATATAATTCTGTACTTGGAATACATGATAGAGGACTTATATATTTACCATCTAATTTATTTCCATCTTTATCATATAAATCAATAGGATGAATTGGTGATGCTAATTTTCTATAAATTTCAGGTAATTTATTTAAATTTCTATCATATACTTCTTCTCTTGGTTTATCAGATATAATTTTTATATAAGAATCATCTAATATTCTTCTATTTTTATCAAATAATTCTTCTTTTGGTACATCATCTACTTTTTGATATTTAGAATATAGCTGATTTCCATATTTATCAAATATTTCAGATTCTGGCTCATCTGAATCATCCTTCTTAAATGTTCCATCTAATTTATTTCCATTTTTATCATATACATCAACTATAGGAGTATCACAATCAATTTTTTTATATTTACCTTTTAATTTATTTCCTTTTTTATCAAATATTGGATATTTTATCTCTTCAGAATCATCTTCTGCAAATATTCCATCTAATTTATTTCCATTTTGATTATAAGCTATTATAGGTTCTACTCCTGATTCTTCTTTTTTATATGTTCCATCTAATTTTTTTCCGTTTTTATCATATGCATCTATTCCTTTTGGATTAGAATCAACTTTTATATATTTTCCTGATAATTTATTTTTATTTTCATCAAATAATTGTTCTCCTGAAACATCTGGATCAGCTTTTCTATATAATCCTGCTAATTTATTTCCTTTTTTATCAAATATTTCAATAGGTTGAGTTTCTGAATCTAGTTTTTTATAAGAACCATCAAGTTTATTTCCATTTTTATCGTATAATTCTTCTCCTATAAATTCAGGCTTATTTTTTCTATAAATTCCTTGTAATTTGTTTCCATTTTTATCATATATTTCATCTCCAGGGATAGTTGATGGAATTTTAATATATGTACCATCTAATTTATTTCTATTTTTATCATATAATTCAAATCCTTTAGAGCTTTGTAAAAGATTAATATAATTATCTCCTAATTTATTTCCATTTTTATCAAATAATTCTTCACCTTTTATGTCTGGTTCTGTTTCTTTGAAAATTCCATATAATTTATTTCCATTTCTATCATAAGCTTCATCTCCAGGAGAATCTGATTTAACTTTAACATATAATTCTTTTAATTTATTTCCGTTTTGATCATATGCTTCAGAATTAGGGAATTCAGGTTCTACTTTTTTATATATTCCATCAAGTTTTTTACCATTTTTATCATAAATTATAAAATTAGGTTCATTGTAATCATCTTTTAGATAAATACCATTTAATTTATTTTTATTTTTATCTGATAAAGAAGTTATTGGAAGACATGAAATGATATTAGTAAATAAATCATTTAATTTATTTCCATTTTTATCATAAACTTCAATTCCAGGAAGATCAGATTCAAGTTTTCTAAATATTCCATCTAATTTTTTTCCATTTTGATCAAATAAATCATTGACGGGTTTATCAGAAAGAATATTTTTATAGGTTCCATCCAATTTATTTTTATGTTTATCAAATAATTCTATACTTGGAGGTTTAGAATCAGTTTTTATATAACTAGCATCAATTTTATGTCCATTTTTATCGAAAACATTTGGTTTACCTAATTTTCTACTTCCACCATTATTTTTATGAGCACCTTTATCTTCATATGGTTCAAATCTCTTCTTTAATTTTTCTGGAATTGGTCTTGGAATATTTCTATTTCTACCTCCATCACCAATATAACCTGTATAATCATAAGGATTTTTTAATTTACCAGGAACATTTGTATTTCTACCTCCATCACCAATATAACCTGTATTATCATAAGGATCTTTTAATTTACCAGGAACATTTGTATTTCTACCTCCATCACCAATATAACCTGTATTATTATAAGGATCTTTTAATTTACCAGGAGCATTTGTATTTCTACCTCCATCTCCAATATAACCTGTATTATCATAACGATCTTTTAATTTTCCAGGAACATTTGTATTTCTACCTCCATCTCCAATTCTTCTATTATCCTCAAATCTATCTCTTAATTTACCTGGTAATGGTTTTTCACCAATTCCATATTCTTCAGGACTTTCTGGATTTACTTTTCTGTATATTCCATCCAATTTTTTACCATTTTTATCAAATACTTCATCTTTTGGTATACTAGATACAATATTTACATATTTATTATCTAATTTCTTTCCATTTTTATCATAAACATTAATTCCTGGAAGATCTGATTCAAGCTTCTTATATCCATCTAATTTCTTTCCATTTATATCATATACTTCTTCATTTGGAATATCAGAAATAGCTTTTTTATATGTACCATCTAATTTTTTACCATTTTTATCAAATAATTCTTCACCAGGAGTATCTAATTCAGCATTTCTATATACTCCATCAAATTTAATTCCATTTTTATCATATATTTCAATACCTGAAAGACCTGAATCTGGATTAACTTTAACATATGTACCATCTAAATAATTTCCAAATTTATCATAAACATCTTCGTCTGGTAAACCAGATTCTACTTTTCTATATGTACCATCTAATTTATTACCATTTTTATCATATATTTCTTCTCCTGGAACATTTGGTTCATTTTTTTTATATACTCCATTTAATTTATTACCGTTTCTATTATATCCTTCTCTATATGGTGTATCATCTTCAATTTTTCTAAATATTCCATCTACTTTCTTTTTATTTTTATCATATAATTCTTGAGTTGGTAAATTTGATACAGTATTAATATATTTTCCATCTAATAAGTTTCCATTTTTATCAAATAATTCTTCTTCTGGAATATCTGATATTACTTTTCTATAATTATTATCTAATTTATTTCCATTTTTATCATATATTTCTTCTTTTGGACTTTCTCCAACTACTTTTTTATATGTACCATCTAATTTTCTTCCATTTTTATCAAATAATTCTTCTTGAGGTATTAATTCAAGCTTTTTATATGCTCCATCTAATTTCTTTCCTACTTTATCATATAATTCAACACCTGGTTCATTTAATTCAACTCTTTTATATGTTCCTTTTAATTTATTTCCTAATCTAT
>JAJJLS010022783.1:0-10838 GCA_023783355.1 Polyplastron multivesiculatum
AGGAAAGACATGGAATAGTGCTTGCAAAGAACTATTACGCTAAAGATAAGGGTATAAAAACAGGAGATGCTATATGGCAGGCAAAAAATAAATGTCCTGGACTTATAGTTATCGATTCACCACATTTTGAAAAGTATGATGAATATTCAAAACTAGCAAGAAAATTATATAGACAGTATACTGATTTGGTTGAACCTATGGGATTAGATGAATGTTGGCTTGATGTTACACCATCATTAAGATTATTTGGAGAACCAAAAAAAATAGCAGATGAGATAAGAGAAAGAATAAAAAAAGAATTAGGTCTAACTATTTCGGTGGGAGTTTCTTTCAATAAGATTTTTGCAAAACTTGGTAGTGATTTAAAGAAGCCAGATGCAACTACTATAATTACAAGAGATAATTTTAAAGAAGTTGTATGGAAATTACCAATTTCTGATTTATTGGGTGTTGGCAGAAAAACAAGGGAAGTATTGAAAAAGTACTTTATAAATACTATTGGAGACATTGCAAAAGAAAAACCAGAAAGGCTTGAATATTTATTGGGAAAAAATGGTGTATATTTATATAGTGCAGCAAATGGGTTAATTGATGATGAAGTACAAAAATATGAGGAACTTGATGAAGTAAAATCAATTAGTCATGGAATTACTACAACTAAAGATTTAGAAACAAATGAAGAAGTGTGGACTACTATGCTTGAGCTGTCTCAAGAGATTGCATATAAATTGCGAATTAAAGAGTTAAGAGCTAAAGGTGTTTCAGTTAGCATTAGAAATTCAGAATTATCATGGGAACAATATCAAATTAAATTTACATCTTCTGAGCAGAGTGCAATTAATATAGCAAAATATGCATATGATTTGTTTTTAAAAAGATATTTTGAAATAAATAAGTTTTATTTAAAAATATTCATTTAAATAAAAATATAAGTAGTGAATCTTATATCAAAAAAGATTTAATTTAAAATAAAATTTTTATTCTTTATTTTTTTCAAACATCACATAGAACTCAATACACATATTTAAATCCTTAGTTCTTATATAATCATTTTTTCCATCTTTTAAATAGAAAATTAAATCATAATAAGTAATACCTTCTTTATGTACTTCAATTTTTTCTATATCTTCTAATTCTACATTAAACCAAACTTCTTTTGCTTTATAAATAGTCATAACACATTTATTAGTTAAAACTAATATTAATTTTTTTTCCTCAAGACCTCTTGTAACGTTAGTAAATGGTGAATAATATATTATTTCTTGTTCTTCATAATCATCTAAAAAATCTAATATAGCTTTAATAACTGCTTTATCTTCATTATAAGATTTTAATCCTGACTTATCAATAACTCTAGGATATCTAAATCTATCTGTTTTTATTTTAGGATTAAACATTATTACTGTATTTTTAATTCCAATTAAAATATTACTAGTTATTCTAAAAGTTGCAGTAAACGGAGAAACAACGGCCCCTAAAAGTCCCGAACCTAAACCATTAAAAAATCCTTTTATTCCTTTTTTTTTACTTTGTTCATATGGCTTTATAATAATACCTCCAATTCCTTTACCTAAATCCATTAATCCTTCTTTTACTCCTTTATATAATCCATCAAAAATATTTTCGGGTTCTTTTTCTTCTATTTGTTCTAAAGCTTTATTACCTTGCAAAACTTCAAAGGAAGATAAAAGAGTTCCAGAAATTTTTGATACAACTTCAAATGTACTAGAAATGATAGTTGTTATAAAATTACCAAAACCTTTGGCTATTCCTTCTCCAAAACCTAAAGGTCCATTAATTAATCCTTTCCTTGGTTCTTCTACTAATTGCATAAATCCTTCTCCTATACTTCTTGCATAATTTGTTGGATTTCCCAAAATATCTAAATTTCCAAAGATTTTAAAAATTCTACGTTTAATTTGATAGAAATACTCATTATATAATTGATTGTATAAATTTGAAAAATCAGTGAAAACATCTGTATAAAATAAAGATTTTAATTTTATATGATAGTCTGTTATATGAGTCAAAACATTTCCAACTGCCGATAAAATACCCATAAAAATACTCGGAAGAAAATCTCCAAATGAATTAATATCAATACGAGTTGAAACAATGAAATCCATAGCACCTAAAGAAATATATTTAATAAAGAACATCCAATTATTTTCAGCATTAGAAACTAATTCGTCTGGTAAAACTTTTAAAGAAATGATTAAATTTTTATCATAATATTCTGGATCATATATTAATAAGTCATTTTTGTTGGCATTTTCACCAAATAAAGATTCTTGTAAATCTTCAATAGAATTATATTCTTTAATTTCTTCTGGAGAAGTTGTCCAGAAATCTAATTCTGGCATAATCTCATTATATAAATTAATTAGACTCATTACTTGATATTGACTTAAATTAATTTTAACAGGCTGTAAAGTTATATCTAATTGAGGGAATTCATCTGAAGAAACTTGAGTTAAAGGATTTATAGCATTATGTAAGCTTATCATTCCTTGAATTAAAGGAACTAATTCTTCTCCTTTTTTTAAATTATCTTCTATTTGTGGAGTTATTTGTTTTAAAGGAATTAACAAACTTTTAAAATTATCTTTTAAGCAATAATCTATTTGAAAATTTTTTATAACTAAGCCTATATTTGTTATGCTATGTTCACATTCATTTTTCTTGAATGTAATTAATTGATAGTCTATTATATTACCATAAAATGAAATATAAAAAATTTCTTTAGGTTCATTACTAATAATGGAAAGTCCAATTCCTTTAATATCTATTCTATATTTTGTATTATTTAATTTTTTTGGACTTTTTAACTCTTTGAGAAAATGACCATGAGTTTTACTTTGAATATTTTCATTTTTTATTATTAATTTCCTTGTTGAGTTATTTTCTACTATTGTTTGGAAATAAAATATATATTTATTATTTTTATTATTCTTATCTATAAATTCTTCCTTTATAATTTTGATTTCATTTAAATTTATTTCTGTCTTATTGACATCTTTAAATGTTATTAATAATAATTTTTCATTTTGGAATAGGTCTCCCCATACATAGGGAATTGAACATTTTTTTTCTAAAACTATATATTCTAAAGAATAATTATCCTTTTTTTGTGATATAGTTAATTTTTCTTGACTTTGATTTTCTATTATATATTTTGGATTTTTAGGTGGATATATTATTATATAAATAAGGCCGTTAGAGGCCGATTTTGTTACATGAATTAATAAATAATATTCATTATTTTGTTGGAATATTATAAATTTTCTAGGTTTTATTTTTATTTTTTCTAATTTTTCTCTTTCTTTTTCTTTTCTTTGCCTTCTTTCTTCCTCTGGGGATAACTCTTTTTTATTAGGTTTGTTTTCATCATTATTGATATTTATATTATTTTCATTTTGTTCTTTAAGCTCTTTTTCTTTTTTTCTTTTCTCTTCTTCTAATTTTTTATTTTCTTCAATTTGCTTTTCTATTTCTTTATTCTTTTCTTCTATTATATTTTTCATTTGTTCATTTATTTGAATTTTTAAATCAATTTCTCCTATTTCCTCTAAGTCGAATGGACAAGAACAACATTTAGATTCATTAAATTTAATTTGAATCATTTTTTTAGAATTTTTACTTTTATTTTTAATTAAAGATAGTTTTATATTTTCATCTTTTTTAATAGTTTCTCCTTTATATATTTTTGCATTTTCATCTTTATCCAATTTATTATCATATTGCTTATATTTAAAATCAAAACCTAATTTATTTACTAAAATAAATCTAGGCTCAATTGTAATTAATATTGAATTTGAAAAAAACGAAGAAGTTTGAATACCAATTGTAATATCTAAAATTTTGACTTTATCTGTATCATTTTTAACTTCTAATGAAGTCACTCCTGTATTTCCTACTGTATTAATATTAAATTTATCGGACCAAGATGAGTTTTCACTTCTTATTTTAAATGCCTGTTTATTGTTTTGATTATTCATTAAATTTAAACATAAAGGTAATATTTTATTATTATAATTATTTTTGTCTTCTTCTCCTTTAATATAATAAAGATTTTCAGTTCTATTTATTATTATGCATTTACAATAAAAAATTAATTTTTTCTTTTTTTGAAAAGAATATAAACAATGCTCATATTCCCTGTCATATGCAGCAAACATACTTGAATTACTAAATTTTTCTTGTATTTTTAGATTACATTCAATAAAATTTTTATTATCATTTTCATCATATAATTTAATTGGAGTATCTCTATTTTCTATATCTTTTTCTTCATTTTCATTTGGATATTTTTCTTCTAATGATTTTATATTTAATATATTTGAATCATATTGAATATTATTATAAATAAATCTTAATTTTAAATTTGAGTTTTCTTGATTTACATCAAGAAATTCTTTTTTTTGAAGTGGTCTAATGGTTAATTCTTTTGATGTTGAACCTGTTATATTAAATTTAATATTATAAGGTATTTGATTTTCAATTAAAAGACTTTCATCTAATATAAATAAATAAGAATATGTTTTACAATAAAAATTATATTTATTAGCTTCTAATACATTTTCAAATTCATTTTTGTCTTTATCTGAATGAGCAATATTATTTAATTGAGAAGGAAATCCTTTAATTATATCATTTTTTCCTCTTTGTATAATTAGATTACTTGAAATATAAAAATCTTTTTTATTTTTTTGAATAGTAATTAGTTGGGAATAATTATCATTTAATTTTAAATTCTTATTTTTTTGTTGATCTTCATCAGTATCATCTTCTATATTTATATTTTTTTCTTCATCATATTTTATAAAATCATTTAAATTTTGTTTTAAATTATCAAAATTTTTAAACAATAAAGAATATTTATTATCTTCTTCATTTGATTTATTATGGAAAGATACATATATACGGTATTTTTCAACCAAATATGTTAAAGGTATGGTACGTTTATGACCAGTATTTATTATTATATTATTTTTATTATTTTTGAAATTTATATTATCTTCGTTAAAATGATATTTTTCAACATAATCTGTTTCACTTATTAAAGATAAAGAAATTGGTATTTGCAAATCATTATATATGTAAATATTACTTATAAATACAACTGATTTAAGAGTGCCTTTTTGTCTAATTTCAATTAATATTTCAATTATTTCATCTTCATTTTCTTCTTTAAATTGGTTATTATATTCATCTAAAGGATCTCTTGTACTATCATATAAAGGTTTTAAAGTCCTTATTTCTGTTTCTATTCTATTGGGTTGTTCTTCTTCCTTTATTAATTGTTTTTTCATTGAATTTTCTTTATTATCATCTATTTGGTTTATTTTAACTTCAATATTATTAATATCTTTAACTTGATTTTTATTATTAATCTTATTATTAGTATCTAAATCATTCTTACTTTTGATAAAAGCATTAATTTCATTATTTACTATCTCTTCTTTTTTGACTCTGAAACTTGTAGAGTAATTCATTGAAAAATCATTATTATAAACGGGCATATACCCTTTTATTTGGAAAGTAAATTTATCTTTTTTAATTTTTATTTGTGTCTCAGATAACTGCCTATATATATTATTTAAATATAATTTATTTATCTCTTTTTTTTTCTTATTATTACCTTCTAATTTAAATTTATAAAAATTTATATTCTTATCTGTATATATACTTTTTTCAGCATCAAACCAAAATTCAATATCCATTCCAGATAAATTCAAAAATTCAACTGCTATTTCATTATTAATATTGTTATTCATTTTATGCTCATTCTCATTTTCCCATTTTTCCTCATTTTCTTTATATTTTTTTAAAAACCTATTTAAAACATTCATAGAAGTTATAGAAATATTCATATTAAAAAAATCCTCACTATAAAAAATCATTCTCGTCCTTGAAAAAGGTGTAACCTGATCATATTTTAAAACCCCATTATATTGTTCAATAATAGGCTCCCATATATTTAAATGGTCATTGAAATAATCTATAGATAAATTAAAAACTAACTCCATATAATATGATAAGCCATTTATATCATAATCTTCTAAAGGTATTTCTTTTCTTGATATACTTTCTAGTATTAAATTACTTATGTTTTCTACTGAATCTGTATCTGAATTAAGAATTAATTTATAAATGGTTTGACATGCTTCTATATTTAATAAGGGTATTAAAAAATTATCTGAATCGTCCAAAAATTTTATGGATATCTTATCAAATATCACTTTTATATCTTTCATGTAATTAATACCATCAGTATTATTTATAATTTTATTTAATTCTTTTTCTTTCTCTTTTTCTTCTTTTATTTTTGATTTCATTTCCTTTAATTTAGCTTTTTCTAATTCTTTTACTTTATAATTTTGTATTTTTTCTTTATTCTCAATTAATTTTTTATCAATATCACCATCCAATATTGAATTACATTTATATAAATTAGTATTAGTATTATTATTATCTATATTATCAATATTATCAATATTATCAAAGTTTATAAGATTTATTGAATTAATATTAACTTTATTACAATTTAATATTTCTTTTAAAGGATCTTTATAATCTGAATACATATCAGTTAAAAATTGTGATAATTTTGGTAAAAATAATAATATTATTTTTGTTTGTCTAAATCCTATACTAAATATTAATGGTTCAAAGATGACATTTATAGTCATAACAGATTTTTCTCTATATGGAAATAATAAGAATGAATTAATATTAGTTTCAAATCGAAAACCTTTAATTATTTCATTATTATTATAATTATTTATATTATGAGGTAAATTATTACTTTCATTATTTTCACTATCTACTTTATTTAAATAATTCATTATATTAAATCCGATATTTATTACTTTACATGATATTTTCATATTATCAGCAATGTATTCTATTTTTAATGTTTTTCCATTTCCATCAACGCTTTCATTATATTCATTATTTGATTTATATGAAGTAACTAAATTAAATTTAAATCTTAATATTTTAGTTTTTGTTTTTTTGTCTTCTAAAGGAAAATCTAATATTGTTTCTTTCATATATAATTGTATATCCATTGAACCTTTTATATTATTTGTCTTTATTATTTTTTTTAATTCTTCTTTTTTATTTTTCATTTTTTCTTCTGCTCTTTTATCCATAACATTATTTAATAATTTTTTTTTAAATTTTTTCCCTAATCTTATAATATTTAAATCATTTTTCAGATTTTCTATAAATTTTTTCCCAAACAATCTTTTTTTTTCATTATCTTCTTCAATTATATCTGAAATTTCATACCATTCATTTTCATCATTGTTATCAATATAATTATAATTGGAATTTAAACTATTATCTTTATTTTCTTTAATAATTAAATTTTCTTTCAATCTTTGCTTTTTGAATTCCTCTTCCATATCTGCTAACATAATGATACAATCATCGCAACTTTTACAATAAAGACCCCAGTAATATGAATAATATTGATATGCTCTTGCCATTGCATTCATTGAAAAACAAATTTGGATTTTTTGTAAAAAAACTTTAATTGATTGATTACCTGTCTTGTTATCTCTCTTATAATTAATTACCATAAACTTATATTTATTTTTATCAATATCATCTTTTTCATTTTCTTCGTTTTCTTCTTGTGATAAAATTTCAAAAGGAATATCTTCATTTATAAATATTTTTTTATTTTTACTCTTTTTTATATTTTTAATATCATTATCAGATATAGTTGATTTCATTTGAATTAATTCTTGAAAATCTGGATTAATTAATGGATCTCCTAAATTATTTGACTTTTCTGTTATTACTGTTTCTTTATCTTTAACAATAGTAGATAAAACTGATATATCTACATACATATCCCCTTTTTCCTTTGTTAATAAATAAAATTTGAATTCATTCATCTGAAATATAACAAAATCCCTATATTCATTATCTTCTAAAATATTATTATTTATTTCATTATTTATTATATTATTTCTTTTTTTTAATATTTCTCTTTCTTTTATACTTATTGACTTCATCAAACATAATTCAATATTTTCTAAATTAAATTCAAGTACGAAACTATTTGAATCAATGTCAATATTTTTTTTTATATTATTCTTTTTTTGATCATCCTTGCTTTTTTGCTTTTTTTTCTTTTGTTCTTCTAATTTTTTCCTTTCTTCTTCTTTTTTTTCTTTTTCTTTTTTTTCTTTTAATTCATCCTCTTTATTTTGTTTTTCTTCTTTTTGTTCCAAAATTGTTTTTTTCTCTAAATCATATTCTAATTGTTTATTCATTTTACTCATATTTTTCAACAAATCAATAAAAAATATTAATTGAATATCTCTCATATTAAATTTACATTTGCCTATATTAAAAACAACTTTCATTTTTTCAAAAAAATTATTATTCCCTTCAAATAATTGTTCATATCTAAATTCAACTTGTATATCATCAACCAAATTTAATCCTTTAATATTTAAAATTTTACTTAAATCACCATCGAACCCATCTAGAGTGGCCATACAATAATTTCTTAAATTTGCAACATATATATCGAATAATTTTTCTCTTTCCTTAACTTGTGAATAATCAATTTTCAAATCTTGTCTTGGAGGTAAAATTGATTTCATATATAAATCACCACATCTAATAAATAAACATTTATTGTTATTTTTATCTAAAATATCTTGAGGATATATTATTATAGGACTTTTCATTTCAATATCTAAATCTATATTAAAATGTTGATATCCCCCTGATATATAATTTGTTTCAAAACCTGATTTTATTAATTTTTGAATTTCACCAGTTGCTATATATCTTTCAGACCCAAATTTACTAATAGTTGTTGCAAGACTATCTAATACTTTATTCAGTATATATTGTATACTATATAAATTAATTGTAATTATTAATCTTTTGCTATTTCTAAATTTAAAACGAAAATTTGATTTTTTATATGAAGGATTATTTTCATATTCTATTGAAAAAGCTCCTTCATTTGATAACTCATTTAAATTACTTTTGTCTTCAATTGAAGCTATTAATGTAGAATATACTGTATTTTTCAATTGATATTGCCTCATATAGATATCTCCAATAGATAAAGAGAAAAATTGCCCTTGTTTTCTTATTTCTCCAACAACTTTGAAAGTTTTAAAAGTCATAGATGCCATTTTTTCATTCCCTTGTCTATTTATATCAAAATTTATTTCAGGCAATATAAAATTGGCTTTATATATGCAAAAACTATCATCTAGATCATCTAATATTGAACTACGTTTTTGAATTGCTATTTTTTTTAATCTTTCTTTAGTTTCTTCCTCTTTTTCATTCATTAACTTTATTTTTTTTTGTTCTAATTTTTCAATTTCTTTCAATTGTTCCTCATTTGGTCCACTAGAAAAATAACTAAAAAATCCAGTACCTCCTTTTAATTCAGCTATTTTATTATCTATTTCTTCAACTTCTTTATCATGCTTCATTCGATATTTTGCATCTTCTCTCATTTTTTGAATCTCAGAATATTTTAATCCATTTTCAATAAAAGTTAAAGCATTTTTAATCTTTTCAGCCTGTTGTTCGTTTTTTTCATTACCATATTTGTAATAATAATAAGATATATATGTTTCTATATAATTTAATCTTTCATCATTACTAATTTTTTTTGTATAAAATTCTTTTGATAAACCAAGTTGATATTTTGAATTTAAATCTTGATATGCTAATAGTTTCATTGAAGCTTTTATCTGTACCAGAGAAATAGACATATTAATTGAATTTAATTCACAATTTAATTCATATGATGGCTTTCCGTTATTTAAATTTTCATTCATAGATAATTGTATTTTAAATCCCAAATTAAAAAATAAGTATTGATGAGAATTTTTATTATATATATTTAAGTTTATTTCCGATAAACAATATTTATAATATTCTATCATAGGACCCAAAAACATTAATAATTTCTCATCATTTACTTGAGTATTTGGAGATAAAATAATATAATCCAGATAACTTACTAATTTATTTTGGGTTTCATATGTATCTAAATAAATAGATAAATTTGTCATTTCTATATTTTTATAATTGATTTCAGAAAATGGAATAGTTTCTCCATTCTTTGCTATTTGAAAATTTTTATCAACAGTATTAATATGTATATTTTTTAATAAAACACCAAAAGAAAAAGGAATTAAATCATAAGAAAGATCATCATCAAATCGAATACATATATCATTTATTATTATTTCTAAATTATTTATTATTTGGCTCATCATACCCGGCTGTCCTTCATTTTGTAAATTATTTATCTCATTCTCCAATTCTTCTTGACTTTGAAGTTGATTATTCTTATATTGTTCCATATTTGCTATTTCTGTTGATTTTTGAATTGTTTCTAATTTTTTTTGTTTTGCATGAAAAAATACTTTATCTATTTCTACTTTAATTGGATATAAATAAAACCTTGGTAAAGATAAAGAAATTTTCATTTTACCTACATATCCATGAACTAATTCAAAATATGGTAAATTCATATTAGTAAAAATTTCAGGTTTTATTTTAAGATTAGACATTTCAAATTCTCCACTCCACAAAGATGATTTTGTTTGTTCTTTATTTATTTCTAGCATATTACTAAGGTATTTGTCTACAATCCAATTTATAATACTACTAGTCATTTTTTATAACTATTAATAAGCAAATGTATATAAAATAAATGATATAAATTTAAAATTAAAATATATTACAATTTTTAATATCCTTTAATACTAATTTTTACATAATGGGGATTGGGGATTGGGGATTGGGGATTGGGGATTGGGGATTGGGGATTGGGG
>JAJJLS010022784.1:0-10808 GCA_023783355.1 Polyplastron multivesiculatum
CAATCCCCATTACTTATATTATTTTTGAAAGTTATTATTTTTTATATTCATAAAAAATAATAAATAATTTTTTTTAATAATATATATTGTTGATGTTTTAAATAATATTATCCTTTTTTATATATAATTATAATTCTTAATTTCAAAAAAAAATATGAATACTTTATCTAATAAAAATTTCAAAACATTTATAAAAAGTTTATATGAATCAGAAAAAGTATTAAAAAAAACAAATAAAGGTGAAGGATATTTGATAAATAAGTTAGTTATTGATGATTTAAAAACAAAATTATTTTATGATGATTTAAAACAATATTTATCAAATGATAAAAAGAATGAATTTGAAAATAAATTAAATGAAAAATTAAAAAATTTATCAAGTGTATCTTATAATGAATGTAAATTAGAAGTATTTAAAACTTCAGAAGAATTAATAAAATCATTAGATAAAAATAATGAATTTATTATTGTTAATTATATGATAGGTAGTATGTTATTGAAAGATTTTAAAGAAAATGAAAAAAATGGATTAATATCTTATGAAATTAATTCTGAGAATTTAATTATTTTAATAGGTGTAGATAAAATAATTTTTAAAAATAATTCAAATGTAATAAATAAAAGCTCATATATTAAAACTGAAACTACTCATAAAAATGAAATTGATAAAATATTTAATAGTATCATTGAATATTATTTATTTGAAAATTCTTTATCAAAAGAAATAAAGGAAATAAAAGAAGGTTATATCATTGATGAAAAATGGTTCTATAAATGGGAAATAATTTCCGATTATAATAATATTAAAAATTTATTTTTATCTCAAGGCAATTTCCAAGAAAAATTTAATGAAATAAAAGAACATATTAAAAAAAGATTTGTTGATAATAAATATAAAATTAATGAAATTGAAACAATAAAAATAAAAGATAGTTCTCATTTAAAGACTATACTTGAAAAAAATTCTTTAATAATAGTGAGTTATAAATTTGTTAAATTATTTAGTAAAAATTTTCAAGAAGAAGAAAAAAATAAAATAAAATTTTCATTAATGAATAATCAAATTAAAATATATTTTGATAAAACAAAAAATAAAAATGATGAATTTATTTTAGATTGTTATAATAATATATTATCTTTTAATATAAAAAAATGTTATTTAATGATAAATAATTTAATTGAATTATATATTTTTCAAGAAAAACTAAAATTAAAAATAGAAAAAAATGAGAAAAGAACTATTATTAATAATATTAAATTAATAAATACAAAATTTATTTCAGATATTAAAGAAAATTATAATTATAATAATCTTATTGAAAAAATAAAAGATTTAAAAGAAATAAAATATGAAATAAATAACTTAAATAAAGAAAAGAATAACAATTATTATTTTAACTTGGTAAAGAAAGAAATATCTAAAGAATTTATTGATAACATTTATAATAAAATATATGATAAAAATACAAATAAGGAATTAAAACCACAAAATAATATATATAATTTAAAAATTAAAGATATTAATAATACATTAAAAATTTCATATAATAGTAAATCACCAAAATATTTAATAAATGTAGAAATGATAGATTCTGATATATTAAAAAATTTTATATTGAATAATGAAGAAATAAAACCAAAAGAAGTTATATGTCAAATGTGTTGTATTTGGGGGAATAAATTATTAATTAAATATGAAATTACAAAAAATGTTATTTATTGTATAGGAATCATTAATAAAGAAAATAAATTTATTACAGAATATTTAATTGAAGGAATAATTAACAATAAATTAGAATTATTATTTGAAAAAAAAGAAATTGATTATTTTTTAAGTCTACTTAAATCTAAAAATAATTTTGGTTATTTTTTTATATATAATGATAATAAAGAAATGATTGGAAAATGTTATGAAATAAATTCAAATAAAGATAATGATATTATTAAATATGAAAATGTAAATAAAGAAAAAAATGACAACGATATTATAATAAAAAATATAAAGGAATATATAAAAGCTTTATGTGAATTATATAAATTTCATAATGAATTAAAAAATAAAATTAAAGAATCATTAATAAAACCAGATAGTAATAATAATAATTATGAAAAATTAGATAAAAATGAATGTATTTTAATAAAAGAAGAAATATTTTCAAAGATAAAAAAGAAATTATTATATACAAAATTATGCGATTATTTAAACAAAAGTAATCAACCAGAAATTAATATAGATTTTATATTTGAATATTTATATAAAAAAGATAAATCTATTAAAAGAATTAAATCTTTAGATTTCATTGAAGATAATCAATATTTGAAAGTAGAATTTAATTTAAATAATAATAAAGATGAAATGATTTTTCTTTCTCAATATACAATTATTAATAAAAATATATTAGAAAAAATAAAAAAACAAGATTTAAAATATGAAAATATTGATAAATATGAATATTATATATTTGATAAACAAATAATTTTAATATATGATAAAAATACACTTATTATTGGAGGTTTAAGTGATGGTAATTTATTTATTCCAGAAAAAATTATAAAATCAGAATTTGATATAAAAATAAATAAGTTATTTAAATTTTGGAATAATTTCAAAATAAATTCAGGAGAAAAAATACAAGAAAAAGAAGGTTCTACTACAGTTTATTTAATAGATAGAAATAAGTATAATGATATTAATAAAATAAATAAAGTAATTAAAATATTATTGAATATATATTTTTATTATGAAGAATTAAATAATAAAATTAATGAGCCTTATAAAGGGAATAAAGACTTTGAAAATTGTTATATAATTAATAAAATGTGTATGGATAAAATAAAAGAAACTTTAAAATATAAAGAATTTTATAAAAGAATGAAAGATAAAAATATTATAAATATAATAAATAAATATAAAACTGAAAATATAATTAAAAATGAAACAATAAATAGTATTGAATTTTTAATAGAATTTAAGAATAATTTTTCAAAAGATTTTTTTGAATATATATATTCAATTAATAATGAGAGTTTAAATGAATTAAAAAATAATAATTTTATTGTTAATAAAAAGAATTTATTTTCAATTAAAGATTCAGTTTTTTATTTTGAAAATTTTGAAATTATTTCTGAACAATTAATGGTTTTATTGTCAAGTTTTAATTTAATTTCAGAAGAAATAAAACCATATATTATATCACAATGTTTATTTGGGGATAATATATTATTATTATATCCATCTACACATAAGAAAAGTTTTTTAATTGCTGTAAATAAAAATACTGATGATTTTAATAATGAATTCAATTCTGAAATGATATTTTATTTTGAAGATTCTATTAAATTACAGAATTTTAAAAAAGAGATTATTATAAAAGGATATAGAAATATTATTTCAAATTTAAAATTTAATAATTGTTCATCTAAAATTATCAATGACTCAACTAAAAATTTAGATTGTAATATATATCTAATTAATAATAAAATTAAAATTAATGAATATGAAAATAATAATGATATTGATAGTAAAAAAGAAAAAGATTTAACTTATCCTATAAAAGAAGATATATTAACATTAATAAAAATATATTTATTTAACAAAGAATTAAAAAATAGAATAATATTATCTAATAAACAAATTGAAAATCAACAAAATCATAAAACTTATGATAAATATAAATGTTATTTAATAGATAAAGAATGGATGCTTAAATATAAAGAATATTATTTATATAATGAACTAAATAATTATTTAAACAAAAATAGTCATATTAATAGTTTAGTAATTATAAAAAACGAACAAGTAAATTTATATGGCCAAAATAATCTAATGATAATATATAATGATATAAAAGAAAAATCAGAATTTTTTAAAAAATATTATGAAAAAATTAATAAAATATTTGAACAAAAACTTGAAAAATTGAAGACAAAACAAATTTTTCGAAAAAATATTTTTTATTATAATGATTTTACCATTGTTGATCAAGAAATATATTCAAAGTTGATAATTATTAAACATAATAATAATGATTTTAAATATGAAAATGATTATATTATTAATGAAGGAAAAATAATAATAAAAATTGATAATTCACATCAGATATTAGTGGGAATTTTGAATTTAGACAATGATCTATGTATTTTTATTCCTGAATTATTAATAATTTTTAATAATGATAATGATTTAAATAAAATTTTTGAAATATTAATGAAGACAAATTATAATTCTTTTTTTGAAAAATTAAAGAATAATAATTATAATGTTCATAATGAATATTCTATTATAGGAAATGGATTTTTATTAAATGATAATAATACTGAAATAATAAGCAAAGATAATAATCTAATGGAAAATGAAGACAATAATCAAATAATCAATTATACAAATAATAATCAAATTGTTAATAAGGACATTAAACAAATTATAGATAATGAAATTATTAAAAAAATTTATAATAAAGAAAATAATGAAAATATAGATAATGAAAATAATAATCAAACAACTAATAAAGATAAAAATCAAGAAATTAATAAAATTATTCAATTATTATTAAAATTAAATGACAATTTTGAAAAATTAAATTCTAAAATAAAACAATTAGATATAAAATATAATAAAGAAGAAAAATATTATTTAATTAATAAAGAATTAATAGATGCTCTTAATAATAATTATTGTTATGAACATATAATATCAAAATTTAATGAAGTCAAATATTTTAAAGATATAATACATTTATACAATGAGGAAATGATAAATAATATAAAAGAGAAAATACCTAATGATATTATTGATAAATTAAAAAGCAAAGAAAAAAATAATAATATATCTTTTTTTAAATTAGAAAATAAAATAGAATATGAATTAAATATAAATAATGGAAAAATATATTTTTATAATAAATTTATAATAATTAATGAAAGTATTAAAGAAATATTAGAAATATTTTTTCATGAAACTAAAATTGATAAATCAGTGAATTGTTTTATAAATAAAAATAAAATATTAATGATATATGAATTACATAATCAATATTTATTTTCTATAGGAAAAATTAAAAAAAATAATATATATGAAGTAGATATTTTGATTTTATTTGAAACAAGAGCAATATATCAAAATTATATTAATAATATTATACTTAATAATAAAATACCTCAAACTTTGGATGATTTAACATTTTATAGCAATTATATAATATTAAAAAATAATAATGGTATCAAAGAAGGAATTGTTTTTAAATTAAATGATTATGAAGATAAAAATAAATTAAAGGAAATAAAAGGTAATACAAAAATAATAAATAATGATAAAAAGGAAAATATGATAAAACTTCAAAATAATGATTTAATTAATAAAGAAAAAAATACTCAATTATACTATAAAAATTCACCAAATAATAATGAAGGAAAATTAAATTTGCCAACACACTTGGAACATAATATAAAACATTTAATAAAATATTATTTATTTAATAAAGGAATTAGAAAAGGAATTGAAATATCAAATCAAGAAAATATTATTAATTATATTCCTAAATGTTTTTTAATTGATATAAACTTGATAAAAGGGTTTAAAAATTATTATTTATATGAAAAAATAATAAAAATAATAGATGATGAAAATTATAATACTTTAACTCCAATTAATAATAAATTAATTGATTATGATGATTATTTTATTAATAATACTTGTGAAAAAATTATAAAACAATTATTCAATGAATATAAAGATAAAAACAAAAATAATATGTTAAAAAATTTAGAAAATTCTCAATTATTAATATATATACATGAAAACAATGTCCAAGGTATAAAGTACCCATATAATTTTGAAATCGTTGATAAATCAATTTATGATTGTTTTGACAATAATATAGTAGATAATACATTAAAAAATAAAAATAAATATATATATAATGACATTATTATTAATAATCAAAAGATTATTATAAACATAAATGATCATTCAGAAACAAATACAAATAATAATATTATATTAATAGGGAAATTAACAAATGAAAATGTTAGTAATTGTTTTTTATCTGAATTATTATTAGTTTTTTCCGAAAGACAGTATAAAAGACTTATATTTGAGCAATTTAAATATACGAATTACATAAATGTAATTAATAGTGATAAGCAATATATCAAAAATATCATTTTTTTTTCTAATATCGATAAAAGTTTAAAAAATCAATTAAGTAAAAAAATACAAGAAATAAATTATAATTATAGTATGAATGATTTTTTTGAAAAAAATAAAATAATAAAATTGTTTTTAATTTATTATATTTATAATGAAGAAATGAATCTAAATATTACAAAAAATATAAAAGATAATTTACAAGAAAATTACATTTTAATTAATAAAGATTGGATGATAAAATATAAAAATTATTATAATTATAATATTATTGTGGATAAAATAAAAAAGGATAAAAATTTTAAAAATATTTTTCCACAATATAAACAAAAAATAATTGAATGTATAAAAACAAGACAAAATTTTGATTATTATTGTTTTGAATTAATTAGAAATATTCCAAATGATTTTTTAAATAAGTTAGAAGAAAAAAGAAAAAATCAAAAAGAATTATTTCAAATATTAGGAAATAATAATTATAATAATTCATATTCAATTCATGAATCAATATATACAACTCAGAATGGAAATATTTTAAAATATTATGGTGATGAAAATGAAATAATAAATAGTGAGTTAGTAAATTATTGGAGTAAGTTAGAAAGTAAAGAATTACTTGACTTTATACAATTAAAATACATTAAATGCTTTATTGGTGAGAATAAAGTATTTATAATTATTAATGAAAATAATATTCCTCTGATAAATATAGGACATTTAGATAATAATATATTTATTACAGATTTATTAATATATTATTATAATCAAAGAGATTTCAATACATTTATTAATAATATTCAAAATCATACTTTTTTGAAATTTATACAAAAGTATCAAAATTTTAATTCAATCAATCCTATTCTAAATGAAAAATGGGAAATAATAGGAAAAATATGTAAAATAAAAGAAAGACAAGAGAATCTTTGGAAAAAACAAGAGTTAATTAAGCAACAAAAAATAATTATGCCAAAAATTAATGAAGATTTACATAAATTTATAAAATTATATATTCATTATCAAAAAATAATTAAAGAAATAAATTCAAGATTAAATAATAATACTGAAATAAAACAAGGATATATAGTCAAAAATGATTTTATTATACAAAATAATAAAATAGATAGTTATCAAATAATAAATTATTATATGTCTAATAATGAAAATATAAAAAAATTATTTTATACATATTCTAATGAAAGCGAAGAAAATCTTTTCCAAAAAATATTAAATGAATTTGATAAAAATTCTATAGATGAGATTAATAAATCTAAAGGAAATGATTATATATATTCAAACGATAATAATGCAAAAATTTTCAAAATAAAAATAGATGAAAATAATTCACTTTGTTATTTAAATAATTTTTTTATATTAAGTCATGAAATATATCAATTATTCAAAAAAACATTAACATTTTGGAATAAATCTATTAAAATGAATTATTTTTTAGGAGATAAAAAAATATTTGTGTTGATAGATATATATTATCAAGCATCTTTAGAAATTTGTAAATTAAATGAAAAAAATTATATAGAAATAGATTTAATATTAGATTATGATGATGTACAATATAGGAATAATGCAATTGATTATATTAAAAAAAATGGATATGAAGAATTTATAAAAATGCTTTTATTTGATAATGATTATGTATCACCAATATTTGATACTAATCAAAAAAAAATAGGATATCTATATAAATATAATTCTTCTATTACTGATTATACAAATTTCAACATCAATTTTGAAATTAGAAAAATATTTATATTATATATGCATTATAAAAAATTATATAATAGAATATCAAATTATAATATTATTAATAATCTAAATAATATAAATAATAATATTCATAATTTATTTCAAGAATATTATTTAATTAATGTAGAATTTATTCAAGAATATAAAAAATATTATAATTATGATAAAATATGTAATGAATTAAATAAAAATAATTTATTTCAAAATATATTTAATAATTTAAAAGAAAATTGTGAAGAAATTGATAATATAACAGATAAAAAATTAACTTTAATAATAAAAAGTCTTTCAAAAGAGATAATCGAAGAGTTTAATGAAAAAGAAAAAAATTTTAATAGAAATTATAATAAAAATATAAATAAATCTCCAAATTATTACGCAATTGAATATATAGATAGTGATCAAAAAAAGAAAAATTTATTATATTTTTATAATTTTGAAATAATCAGTAAACATTTGTATAATTATTTATTTAATTTACTTAATTTAAGTATAAATCTTGATCAAATAGAAAAAAATACATGCAATAAAATACAAGATTTTCCAGTTGAAAAGTCAGAAATAATGTTTGATCATAAAAAAATTATTATGAAATTATTAAATAAAAATAATGATAATAAATATATTTTAGAAGTAGGGGAATTAAATAATAATTATAAATTTGAACCTGAATTTTGTTTAATTTATAAAGATATTTCATATTTAGAATTTCATGTTCAAAATATTTTGAATGGTGGTGGATTTAATAAATATTATGAAATTTTTAAAAATTCTCCACTAAATATTATTGAAATAAAAGATGAAAATAATATAGTAATAGGACTTACTATTAAAATAGCAAATAGGAATAATAATTATAATAATATTGTTAATAATAATAATAATTTTATTAGTAATTTTAATAATATTAATCTTCTAAATAATAATATGAATAATAATATGAATCAATTTAATAATAATCCAAATATTTTTAATAATAATTTAATGATAAATTTTCCTTCCAATATGCAATCTTATCAGTTTAATAATCAAATCCAGCTATTTAATAATAATTATAATATTAATCATTTTCAAATGATAGGACAAAATATTATGAAACCAAAAAAGCAAAATAAAAATTCTAAAAAGTTAAGAAGCTCAATTAAAGATAAATTTATTTATCATCCTAAAGTTGGATTGGTAAATATAGGTTCAACTTGTTATATGAATGCTACTTTACAATGTTTTTGTCAAATAGAAGAATTAGTCTCTTTTTTTAAATATGATAATTATATTAATAATGTAATTACAAAATATAGGAATGATGGTAAAAATTGTTTAACTTCTTCATTTAAAAAATTAATAGAAAATATATGGCCTGATGAAGCAATATTAATTGAATCATCTAATAGACACTATGAACCAAGGGATTTTAAAGAAAAAATATCAGCTATGGATCCTTTATTTAAAAGTTATTCAGCCAAAGATGCAAAAGATTTAGTTAATTTTATAATTATGACTTTGCATAGTGAATTAAATCAAAGTGTTGTTAATGCAAATTTTAATAATTTGGTTAGTAATGGAATATCAGATCAAAGAAATATGCTTGAAACATTTCAATCTTTTTATAAAAATTATATTAAAACTTTTAATTCAAAAATAAGCCATTTATTTTATGCAATTCAACAAACACAAACTACTTGTTTAAATTGTAAAACAACTCAATACAATTATCAAACATACTTTTTTTTAATTTTTCCATTAGAGCAAGTTAAACAATATACTTTAAATAATCTTCAACAACAAGTTTTATTAAATATGAATAGTATGTTAAATATGAATAGTATGAATAATATGAATAATATGAATAGTATGTTAAATATGAATAGTATGAATAATATGAATAATATGAATAATATGATAAATTATAATAATATGTATAATATGAATAATATGAATAATATGAATAGTATGTTTAATAGGAATAATATGAATAATATGTTAAATATGAATAGTATGAATAGTATGAATAATATGAATAATATGAATAATATGAATAATATGAATAATATGAACAATATGATTAATCAAATGAATCAAATACTCCAAAATTTAAATAATAATATAGTAAATATTTTTAATTGTTTTGATTATTATCAAAAAATTGATAAATTTGCAGATGGTAATGCCATGTATTGTAATTATTGTGAACAAATGTCAGAAGCTGATTATTGTAATTCATTATTAACTTCACCAAAAATTCTTATTTTATTACTTAATAGAGGAAAAGGAATTGAATTTAAAATAAAATTAGAATTTTATGAGACATTAAATCTTAGTTCATATTTTGGTACGAATGATAAAAATAATAATTTTAAATTAATTGGAGTTATTACTCACCTTGGAAATAGTGGAGAAGATGGACATTTTATTGCTAATTGTCTAAGTCCTATAAATAATAAATGGTACACTTATAATGATTCTATTGTTACTGAAATAAATGACTTTAAAAAGGAAATAATTGATAGAGGAATGCCATATCTATTATTTTATCAAAGAATAGATAATTATTAAATATCATTTATAAGAATAAATTAATATGTGCTTAAAAATTAATTAGATTTTAAGACAATAATTATTAAATTTATTTTTTTATTTCTATATTATTTTTTTACATATTAACAAAATTAAGATATGCTTATCTTTTAATTTAATATTTATAAATATTATATTAATATATATTTATTTTTAAATTAGTTTATTAATTTCCATTAATATTTAATTTAATAAATAAATATATATATTAATTAAATTATCATAAAAATACTATTTTTTTAAATAATTAATTATAATTTATAATAATTAAAAAATATATTTATTATAATATTAATTAAATTTTAATTGGGGATTGGGGATTGGGGAT
>JAJJLS010022785.1:0-10769 GCA_023783355.1 Polyplastron multivesiculatum
CCAATCCCCAATCCCCAATACCCAATACCCAATCCCCATATAATTTAGTAATAAAATATTAATTTATTATAAATAAAAAATAAATTTAATTTAATTTATTATTAAATAGTTAAATTAATTTTTTATTAATTAAAAAAATAATATCTATTTTATTTTTTAATATTTATAAATAATTAAAAATATATATATTTTAAAAGTAAATGTCTGAAGAAGATGAATCTTCGATGATGGTTAAACTAAAAAAAATAGCTAATGAAATTAGAACTAGTTGGATTAGAGACTGTGATAGAACAGAATATATGAATGAACTTACAAAAATGTTAAAAGATATGTATAAAAAAGAATCATTAGAAGAATATTTTGGTAAAGATGAAAAAGTTTTAAAATATTTTATGGAAGAATGTCTTCAAGAAGTAATTAGTAATATTGTGATCCAACCAAAAGTATTTGGTGAAAATGGAGATGAAATAGCCTTAGAACTCCTTCTAAATATATATAAATTATTTTTAAAATTTCATAAAAATAGTAATTATTCTCCTTTGTTTAAAAAAATTAGGTTTATTTTCAATCAAGAGCAATCAAGAAATTCATTCTTTTCAGAACATAAATACGAAGATGAAGAAAATAAATATGATTTTATAAATTTTAACGCAAAATATTGCAGAGGTTTTGAAAAAAATTCTGAAAACAATAAATATAATATAGGTGATGAAGTTGATATATGCATAGAAAATGACAGTTATGATACAAAACCTATAGATAAAAAAGTATGGATAAGAGGAAAAATAAAAAATATAGAAAATGATGAATATATCATACAATATTGTGATAATAAACAATTAAATATACCTTTAAAGAATTATAGTATTCTCCCAAAAGGTACAAAAACTAAAGATTGGGATTGGAGAATAAACCTAAAAAAATATGATGTTATAGATTGTTATGACAGAAGTAAATGGTATCCAGCTACTATAATAGATGTTAAAGAAGAAGAAGTAAATGATGAATATAAAAAAATAAAATATAATATAGCATTTAGGTTATATCCAGAGCATTTCAAAAATTTGGAAGATGAAAATGATACTTATGATAAACATTTAGATATTTGGAAAAATAGATCTTCTGAACTTGAAACAACAACTGATGATGATGGTGAGAAATATATTGGAGATGGAGATAATTACAACGAAAATATAATTTTTTATTCAAAAAAGATACAAAAATTTAACACTTATTCAGCTTGTCAACAAAGAGTTTTAAATAATTCTGATTCACATGGTAATGAAGAAAAAGATGAAATGAAATTAATGAATGAAAAATTAGAGAATAATGCAGATATTTTGATCGATGAATATTATAATTATGAAGTAGATGGAAAAAAAAATTATATATTAGGAAAATCTCAAAATTTTTATTATTATTATGCTCTTCTTTTAAAAAAGATTGAAAAAGAAAATACTTTTTCAAAATTTATTGAAATATTAAAAGATCAACCGAATACTGAAGAAATTTATAATATATTTCTTATATTAACATATTGTTTCCCATATTTACATAAAGATTATTTTGTAGAGAATAATAATATTATAAAAGATTCACTCTTAAAATACATTAATAATTTAAAAGATAAAGAAATGAGAAATTTACCTAAAGATTTAATTGATAATGTATCAAATTTATTATATAAAATAAGTGTATATAATGAAGCTACATCACCTGAGAATGGGGATAAAAAAGAAATAATGGATTTACATGATGAAATAACTTTGACCTTATCTATGAAAGCAATAAAAACAAGTATTTTTGATCGTAGACTAGAAGGAATCAAAGCTTTAAATGAATTTATTGATAAAAATCAAAGTAAAAAAGATATTTCAAAAAAAATTATTGAAATAATTAAAAAAAATAATATTATTTCTGAAATATTTGGGGCAAATTACCATAGTCAAATAATTAGTAAATCAAATAAAATAGTTAAATTACTTTTAATAGAAAATGAATTAAACGAAGATGAAATGCAATTAATTTGGAGCTGTACAAAGAGAGGGGACTTAGAGGCTAAATTAACTATTTTAAATTTATTATCTGAATTAGCTCCTAATTTAAAAGAAAATTATATAGAAATGCTTCTTAATAGTATAAAATCAAATGTTGATGAAAAGCAAAACCAACAAGAAATTGAATTAGTTTTTAAATTGTCTACACAATATAATAATGAAAAAAATATTGAAAATTGCTGCGATTATCTATGCCAATGCCTATTAATGTCGAAAAATGCAAATATAAAAAAAAACCCAGTTTTAGAGAAATTATTAGAAATTATTGAAAAAGATAAAAAATACCTTAAAAAAGTATTTGATATATGCGAAAAATACATTAAAAAGAATGAAAAAACAATTTCTAGTTATTCCATTTTATTTGAGATGATTGATAAATTTTGGGATGAGAAAAATGAAAATGAAAATGAAATAATAAAGGATTTTATTAAAGATAAACATTTACTAACATTATTTGAAGATAATTTTAAATTATATGTAATACAAACAAAAAATTTATTAAAGAAAAATGGTATATCAGAAGCTAATATTATTGATAAATATATTATAGATGGAATTTCCCATTTAGAAAATATCAAAAAAAGAATGGAAGTTTACGCTTATTTAATAAATAAGTTTTATACTGATTATGAGTTTACTCCTTTCCTAAAAGATGTTTTATTAAACGACCCAGTTTGCCCAAATGATGAATTAATATTTTATGACTTTTTAAAAAATTATATTACTGATAACAAAAATATTAGTGATGATTCTATTAAAAGGAAAGAAAAAATACGAAAAGAACTATTTGAATTATTATCAAAAAAAAATCATACAGAAATAACTGTAGAGCAAATAAAATTATTTATAGCTTTATTTTTTGATATGAATAAAGATAAAATAAAAGTAAAAGAAACTAAAACCAATAATGATAAAGAAATAGTATATGAAGATATTGATGTAGAGGATATAGATAGTCTAGAGGGGCTAGATAAATTATGGAATATTATTTTTAAAATAGAAGGAAAAAAAGTTCTTTCAACCGCTATTAATATAATTTTCAAAATATATAAAAATAAAAATTTTGAAAAATTACTTGAAAAATTTAAGACAATAATAAAAGAAGAAAGTTCTACACCCGAAATTATTAATAAATGTATTATTTTATTAAATTTAATTATAAATGAATCAGAAAAAAATTGTTTATTTAAACCTAAATCACATTTATCTTTACTTAAAAATTGTTTAATTCATCTTCCTTTGGTATTAAATGAAAAAATAAATAAAAATGTTGATGATGATATTAAAAAATATTTATTATTAGGAAATACTACTATCAATGAATTAAAATTTCTTATGTTTAAAATATATAATTTACCCCCAGAAACTTTCACTTTTTCCTTTTCTGATAAATATTTAAAACATATAAAAAAAAATAATTTGATTGAAAAGGATGAAATCGATGAAAGCAATAATAATGATTCTTTATATGAATTAATTATAAAATTAGATGATAATTTAAATTCAAATTTAAAACCAAATGAAAAAATCATTTTTAATAAAAAAGTTATGGAAAAAGAAAAATTAATGATTAATAATGAAATGAATCCTAAATTAATAAATATATTCAAAGAATGGTTTAATGATTTTACAGATGGAACAGGTAAAATGGACAAAAAAGGTATAGCTAAATTTATCAAAGGTGTAACTAAAAATAAAACTGAAGTTAAGGAAAATGATTCTAGAGTCAAAAGTTTTTTGAAAAACGACAAAGAGAATAGAGGATATGTAAATGAAGAAGAATTTATTAATTTCTATAGAGAAGCATTATTAAAAAAAAAAGAATCAACTGTCTGGGATAATTTAAAAGAGATGGGAGTGAATGAAAATTTAACAAAAAAAGATGAATCCTATGAAATTAAATATATAGAAAATGAAAAATTACCAAGATATATATTAGGTAATGATCTTCCTTTTATTGAAAATTTAATTCAAAAATATTACAAAAATCAAAATTTAAATTATTCTTTAATAGAGTTTTTATTATCTTTAACTACTAATGAAAGCATATACAATGATATATTAGATAATTTGTTTAATAACAATGATGAAAATAAAAACAAAGATTCTTTTATTAATAAATGTTTGAATGAAAATACTAATGAAAATTATGCTGAACAAAATTATATTTTTATCATTATTGAAAGTATATTATATGATTTAGAAATTTATTTTTATAATAAATATAATATTGAATCAAATGATTTTATTTTATTTAATGACACTCCATATAAAATACTTTCAGAAAAATATAAACCTTTTGATAATGATGACAAAATTGAAAAAAAATTAGACTTCATAAAAAGATTAGTAAAATCTGAAAATCTTCAAAAAATTATAAATATAACGAACAATTTATTAGAAAGATTATTAAAATTAAGGATAGATTATGAAGATATAAATGTCTTTCCTGCATTATTTGAATGTTGTTTAAGAGCATTAAAAATAATAAATAGTATAAATAACTTTTCCTGTGATGATAATAAAGAAAGTAAAGAAAATAAAAATTGTTTAAAAGAATTAAAAGAAAAAAATATATATAATTTAGGATTCTGTAATATGTCCTCATTATTTAATGATGTTGATTTTAAAAAGGAAATAAATAACTTATCATATTTAAATTTGGTTAATAATTTAATAAATTATTTAATATTAAAAAAAGAATGTGATAATAATCTAAACAGAGAATGTCTTGATTTATTCATAAATCTATTATCTTCTAATAAGCAATTATTAGAAGAATATACATCAAAAGATGAAAAGAAAAAACAAATATTGATAGATATGTTTAAAAATTATTTCTCAGATAATGAATCATCTATTAAAGATTACTTTATTCAGAACCTAACACAATCAATTAATAAAGCTAAAAACACCCAAAAAAATGATTATATACAATTCTTATTCCAATTAGTAAATTCATTTTTAGAAAATGTAATTAATACTCAGATGAATAATGATGAAGAAACTACATCAAATAAGGACAATAATTTTATCCTCGATAATAAGTTCTTTGATTTATATAATAGTTTATATAATATAATATCAGAAAATAAAGATAATAAATCTTCAAATAAAAAATCATTCCTATCCAAAATACTTGAATTAATAATGAAAAGTTTACACAATATAGAACAGAAAAAGAAAGTTGATATGAAATTATTTTTGAGCTTATTACAGATATTAAAAATGCAAATGAAAGGAAATGATGAAATAAAAAATGAAATTCTTTTTAAAAAGGTTAATGGACATTCATTTTTTGATTTTTTATTAAAAAAAAATATTGATGAGATTAATGAAAATAATAAAAAACAAGAATCTTTAAAAAATAATAATGATAATGGCGATAAAGAAGAAGAAAGTAGATATATATGCTTAGAAAATATAAAGGAAGAAAAAAACGAAGATAATTCTGATAAAGAACTCACTAAAATAAGTAATGAATTTTTGTCAGAATGCTTTGAAGGAACTAAAGACCCAAAATTAATTTCTGAATTACTAAAGTTAATAAATTTATTAAAAGATTCTATTAAAAATTTGGATGATGATGATGACGATGATAATGAACAAACCACATCATCAAGTAATAATTACTTTTCTAAAAGTTGTGGTCATGTTGGTTTAAAAAATTTAGGTTGTATTTGCTATATGAATTCTATTATACAACAAATGTATATGGTTCCCACTTTTCGTTATGCTATTATGTCTGCTGATGATGGGGAAGAAGAGAAATCTAATTCTACTATTGATGATGATAATTTACTACATCAATTACAAAATATGTATACATATTTAACTTATAGTAATAAAATGGATTATAATCCAAGAGAATTCTGTTATTCTTATAAAGATTTTGATGGAAAGCCTATGAATGTGAGAGCCCAACAAGATAGTCAAGAATTTTACAACAATTTTTGTGATAAAATAGAAAATTGTTTAAAAAAAACTAAATATAAATATATAGTTAGTGATGTTTTTGCTGGAAAAAGCTGCAATTATGTTTTATGTGAAAATTGCAAACATATTTCCTATAAATTTGAAGACTTCTATAACTTGACTTTAGAAGTAAAAAATATTACTAATTTAAAAGATTCTTTACAGAAATTAAATGAACCAGAAATAATTGATGATTTCAAATGCTCAAATTGTAATAAAAAAGTTAGAATAAAAAAAGTTACTACTTTAAATAAATTACCAAATGTATTAGTTATTCATTTAAAAAGATTTTATTTAGATTATCAAACATTTAAAACAAAAAAAATAAATTCTCAATTCGAATTTGCTAATAATTTAAATCTAAAGAATTATTGTATCGAAGAAATTAAAAAAAATATATCAAAAAATGAAACTGAGACAGGTGATAAAAATGAAGAAAAAGAAAATTTAGAAATATATAATAAAGAAGATAATTATTATGAATATGTATTAAAAGGAATAAATGTTCATACAGGTATTGCCAGTGGAGGACACTATTTTAGTTTCATTGATGTAAATAGAGATGGAAAAAATAATTTATTAAATAATTATAAAAATGAAAATTGGTTACAATTTAATGACTCACGTGTTTCAAATTTCGATACAGAAACAATCCCAAAAGAATGCTTTGGAGGAACGGCAGGAGGTTCTTCATATGAAAATCGCCAAAATGCTTACTTACTTATATATGAAAGAAAAAAAATGAGTCCAGTTAGAGTATTAATTGATGAAAAAGATATTGACAAAGACAAAGAAAAAGAAAATATTATTAAAATTGATAAAGACAATAAAAGTAAAATAAATAAAGAATATGATTTAAGTAGAATTAATACTGATAAAAAAGAGGGTGATTTATTTAACAAAATATTCTTTGATGAAGAAAAAAACGAGTATTATAAGTATATTCCATATTATAATATACCAAAATATGCTCCAAGGAAAATATATAATGAAATAATGAAAGAAAATAATAATGGTCCGAGTTCCAAATCCACAGGTAATAAAAATAAAAAAAAATATAAAAATTATATACAAACTTTATTAACTATTCTGAAAAATGATAATGATTTTGATATAAATAATGAAAATTACAATGATTCTTTAAAAGAAACAATAATTACATTAGCTCTAAATGACTTCTTTAAAAGTATCACATCACAAGATTCTTTTGACCAAGAAAAAAAAGATCAAATTAATACTGTATTTAGCTTTATAATTAAAAAATTAATTAAACCACTCATAAAAGAAGATACAAAAATAAATATAATAAAATATATCAAAAAAATGCTTATGAACACAAACCATTTAAAAATAATATTTTTTAGCCAAAGAAGTTCATCAGATGATATGATTACTAATAAAGAGAATGCCAAAGACATCAGTGATATTTTATTTGATATAATGAATATATTGTATAAAAATGATGAAAAACAAGAATTAAAAGTTATGGTAACATTATTTATAAATTTAATTAGAAATAATATTAGTTATAAAAATAATAAAGATGATGACAATACTATAGTATTCATATATCAATTATTATATAAATTATTATTTATAGATGAAATGTATGTAAAAAGTTGTCTTGATAGAAATTTAATAAAATTATTATTAGAAAAAATTGATGATGAAAATGACAAGATAAGGAGCATAATATATGATTCTGTTTTATATTTAATAAAGCAAACGAAGAAATATAATAAAGAATTATTTGATTTAGATGAAAATGAAAAAGAAGGAAAATTTGATTATACTTATAATTTAGATTTAAAAAAAGAGTACATTGAATTATTGTTTGAAGAAAAATTAGATTTGTTAAAAATTATCTTAATCATTTTATCTCATGATAACGAAAATCAAAATGATTTATATAATAAAACGATTTCTAAAATATATAAAATTGTTCAATTAGATAATAATAAAGTTAATGATTTTTTTGATATTTTATGTTCTTTAATAAAAATAAATGATATATATGTTTTTAGAAAATTATGCAATCTTATGGGATACCCTAATTTAATAATAGAACAAATTCCAAGAAAAAAAAAGAGTAATTATTATAGTTATAATGATGATTTAGATAATGAAGAAACTGAAGCTCCAAAACAAAAATGGCCTATATTCGGAGAAAGATTAATAAATGGTGATATTAAAAGACATATATATGAATATGTTAGTTTAAATCATAGAAAAGAAGGAAAATGTTTATTAGGATTTTTATTCCCCAAAGAAAATATTTCAAAAAATAAAGAAAAAGATGAAAATAATGATAGGAATAATGATGATGATATTAATGATGAAAATGCGAATAAAATTAAAATTTCAAATGAACTTAAAAAAAATATTATATTAGATTTATTAAATAATTGCTTTGGAGAAAGGAGCAATTATTCTCTTTTTAAATATATATATCTAATTCCTGCTAGAAATCTAGTTTATAAAAATTTATACGAAGAAATGATTAATTATTTACAAAAAGACCAAAGTTATATATATCCTGATAAATATAAAAAAAAAGAAGAAGAATATATAACAAATATTCAAAAAGAAATAAATGCTGTTATAGAAAAAGCTAAAAATGAAAATAAAGATAATAATGATATTTCTTCTGATAATGATAATGGTAATTTATCAAAAGATAATGATGATGGTAATTTATCAAAAGATAATGATGATGGTAATTTATCAAAAGATAATGATGATAGTAATTTATCAAAAGATAATGATGAATTTAAATGTTATGATGAAAATATGAAAAAATTTATAGGATTTATTAGTGATATTATTCCAGGAGAAATTGTAAGAGAAGAAATAATTAAAGTTGAACAAAGGGATTATTTATGCTTATATAAAATACAATATTTTACAAAATACTTTAATAGAGAAGAACTCATAAATTCTTTATTAAATAAAAATACTACAAATACTGAGGAAATAAATAAAAAAGATAATGAAGATAAAGATAAAGAAAAAGAAAAAAATAATGAAAATAATGAGAATAAAGGAAAAGATGGTGAAAATAATGAAGATGAAAAAGAAAAAGAGAATAAAGATGATAAAGAAGAAAATAATGAAAATAAGGAGGAGAGTATGGAAGAAAAAATAAAAGAAAATGATAATATAAATGATGATGTTAAAAAAGATGATGAAAATAAAGAAGATAAAAAAAGAGAAAAAGAAAACCAAACTGAGGCAAAAGATAATAAAGATGAAGAAAAGGAAAAAGAAGTAAAGGAAAAAGAAGAAAAAAAAGAAGATAAGAAAGTAGATGATAAGAAAGAAGAAGATAAGAAAGAAGATAATAAAAAAGATGAAGAAAAAAAAGAAGATAAGAAAGAAGATAATAAAAAAGAAGAGAATGAAGGAGAAGAAAAGGAAGATAATAAGAAAGGTGAAGAGAAAAAAGAAGACGATAAGAAAGTAGAAGAAAAGAAGGATGAAGAAAAGAAAGAAGAAGAAAAGAAAGAAGAAGAAAAGAAAGAAGATGATAAGAAAGTAGATGATAAGAAAGATGAAGAAAACAAAGAAGAAGAAAAGAAAGAAACCGATAAGAAGGATGAAGATAAGAAAGATGAGGAAAAGAAAGTAGATGATAAGAAAGTAGATGATAAGAAAGTAGATGATAAGAAGGATGAAGAAAAGAAAGAAGCCGATAAGAAAGAAGAAGAAAAGAAGGGTGAAGAAAAGAAAGAAGAAGAAAAGAAAGATGATGATAAGAAGAACAAAGAAAAGAAAGAAGAAGAAAAGAAAGAAGAAGAAAAGAAAGAAGAAGAAAAGAAAGAAGAAGAAAAGAAAGATGAAGAAAAGAAAGATGATGATAAGAAAGTAGATGTTCAGAAAGATGAAGAAAATAAGAATGAAGAAAAGAAAGATGAAGAAAAGAAAGAAGAAGAAGAGAAAGAAGAAGAAAAGAAAGAAGAAGAAAAGAAAGAAGAAGAAGAGAAAAAGAATGAAAAGGATAGTAAAGTATGCGATAGCAACGAAAATGATAGCAACGAAGATTATAACTACGAAGATGATAACAAAGAAAATGATAGCAACCAAGATTATAACAACGAAGATTATAACAAAGAAAATGATAGCAACAAAGATGATAACAAAAAAAAAGATAGTAAAGAAGATGATACCAAAGAAAATGATAACAAAGATAATGAAAATGAAAATAAAGAAAAAAGTGAAAAAGAAAAAAATGAAAATAAAGAAAATGAAAAAGAACATAAAGAAAATATAGAAACAGAAATTGATAATTCATTAGAAGAAAAAGAAATAAATGTTGATAAATATGACATTTCACAATATGATGAAAATTCATTTATTTACAAAGAAATTTATAATCCAGTTATATTAGAAGATAAAACATTAAAAGATAAAAATAAAGTAAAAAGTACTGTTTATAGACTTATTTTGGTAAATCGAGATTCAGATGAAAAAAATTTTAAAGCAAACGTGGATTATGAAACAAAAGATGATTTATTAAAACTTAATAGTTACGTTCCTTCAGTTGTTCATGATGTAGTTCCAGCAAATAGTGACGTTACTTTTTATAATATAGTAAGAATTAAGGGTGATTTACCCTTCTTGAAAAGAGATGATATTAATTTAGAAATTAATACAGAGTATGATATAAGTGATAAAATAATCTAAAGCTATTATTGGTATTATTAATCATTTATTTATTTAATTTATTATGATATTAAA
>JAJJLS010022786.1:0-10764 GCA_023783355.1 Polyplastron multivesiculatum
AAATGATAATTTAAATTTTGAAGGGGATTGTCCACATAAAAGAACAAATGTAAGCGATTTTTATAACATTCAATTACTCACCCTACCAAAAAAAATCTAAAAATATGAAAATGTGAAATAGAATAATTTCTCTTTTAGGATATATTTAAAAAAATTATTTATTTGATATAAATAATATAAAATTTTGTGTGAAAATAATTATCATTTTTACATAATTCTGAATAATATTTTAATTTTTATTATTTTAATTTTATTTAATTATAAATAAATATAATAAATATTTATTAAATTAATCAGATATTATTATAAAAAAATACAATTGAATCCATACACAATAATTTTAAATAGTTATAAAAATTTCCAAATGAAATTAATAAAAAATACGAATATTGAAATAATTATATGAAATATTAAATGTTTAGATATTAAATATGAATATTCATTTAATAATTAAATAAAAAAGAATGGAATAATAATAATATTTAGAAAAGAGCATTAATATAGATATAAACAGTTATAAAAAAAATTATTTTTTAATATTTTACATTTACGATAATTCAAATAATTACAAAATATATAAAATTATTAGTTAGTCCAACATTTGATGATAAATTATTGTAAAAATAGTCTAATAGTTTATAATAGAAAAGGTAATGATTTATTTGAATACCACTTTAAATTTATATATTAAATTTAATTTTGTTTTATTATAATCATTTTAATATATTAAAATATATAAAATAATAAAGCAAGATCTAATAAAAATAATAAAATAATTCATTTGTGCCAATATATAATAATATTTACAGGTTTTTATTCATGAAGCATCTGAATATTTATGTAAAGTATAATATTTATCTTTAAGTGCCATTAATTCTTGATGTGTACCTTGTTCAACTAATCTTCCATTCTCAAGTACAAAAATTTTATGACACTTTTCAATAGTACTTAATCTATGAGCGATAGCTATTGAAGTTCTATTAGCTGATAATTTATCTAAAGATTTTTGAACTTCCAATTCGCTATCTTTATCTAAAGCTGATGTAGCCTCATCCAATAATAAAATAACTGGATTTTTTAAAAATGCTCTAGCTATGGCTAATCTTTGTTTTTCTCCTCCCGAAACTGGATCTTCTTTTTTTCCTACTTCTTTTTTTTTATCTTCATTTTTATTATTTCCTCCTTCAATAACTTCATTTATTTTATCTTCAGTAAAAAATTTCATAATATTTGCCTCTTTAGCTGCTTGAATACATTCATCATTAGTAGCATTTAATTTTCCATATCTTACATTTTCTAAAACACTTCTTTTAAATAATACTGGTTCTTGGCTTACTAAACCTATTTTTTTTCTTAATTCATATAAATTATAATCTTTTATATTTACACCATCAATTAATATTTCTCCTTTTCCATCTTCTATATCATAAAATCTTTCCAATAATTGAATAATTGTACTTTTCCCACTTCCTGAATACCCAACTAAAGCAGCTTGTTGTCCAGGTTCAATTACAAAACTTACATCTTTTAATATTACTTGTTCAGGTCTTGTAGGATAAGCAAAAAATACATTTTTAAATTCAATCTTTCCTTTAATATTTTCAGGACTTATTTTCCCTTCATTATCATATTTAAATGGAGAAATTTTACTTTCTGTATCAATAGTACTATATAAAGATTTAAAGGCAATTTTTGCTTTTTTTATATCACCAATATTTCCCATACCTTGTCCAATTCCACTAGCTGCAGTCATAACGACATTCATTGCAAGACCCATATCTTCAGTATCTATTTCTCCTTTTAATATATAGTTCTTTGCAGCATATAAAACAGTGGAATTTGCAGCAAACATACAAAATTGCCCTAAACCTATAAAGAAACCACCTATTAATGAATCTCTTACAAATTGCCTTTTCAAAAAATCAATAATTTCCATGTACATTTCAACAGCTTTTTTCTGGAAATTAAAAGAGTAAATAGTTTTTGTATTAGTTACACATTCAGAAAGAATTCCTCCAGCTTCAATATTTACTTTTACTCCTTCACGACTACTTCCTCTGTTTAACATTCTTCTGATTATCATTGATGCAACTATAAATGGAACAAAACAAAATAAAATTAATGTTAATCTATATTCATATATGCAACCTAATACTAAACCTATTACAAAAACAACTGAACATTGTACTGTAGAACCCAATATAGTTAGTAATAAAGAATTTAGTTGAGTTGTATCTATTGAAAGTCTAGTTAAAAGTGATCCTGGGGAATTTATTGTTAAATCAAAGAAAGATAAATGAAATTGTAAATATTTTTTTAAAATTTTTTTCCTATATGCTCTTTGTAAACTTGCTCCCATTGACATAAATTGCCAATTCATTAAAGTATTTCCTAATCCTTGTAAAAATGCAACTAATAAAAATAGTAAAGCATATTTCAATCCTTTATCATATCTTACAGTTTCATATTTTGAATTTAATCCATTCATAGCATTTCCCATCATTACACCATTAGCAGGACTTAATCCACCTACAATTGCTGCACCTAAACAAGCCAAAAACATATTAAATTTTTTATCTGGAATTTCTGAAAATATTCTTGTTGGTTTCATTTTCACTTTATCTTGATCTAAAATTATCCCTTCATCTTTTTCAAAATGTACTTCTTCATCTGTATTTTTCCTTTTTATTGTAGATTTTTTTTCTAACATCTCTTGTTGTTCTTTCGTTTCTATTTCATCTTGAGCTAATTGACTTTTAACTAATCCAGCATAATAGCCTTTTTTATCAAGTAATTCTTTATGAGTTCCTTTCTCTAAAACTTTTCCTTCTTTTATAGCATATATTAAATCTGCATTTTTAATTGTACTTAAACGATGTGCAATAATTATAGTAGTTACATTTTTTTGACTAATATTATCAAGAGCTCTTTGTACTTCTTTTTCAGATTTATTATCTAATGCAGAAGTCGCTTCATCTAATATTAAAATTTTAGGTTTTGCTAAAATCGCTCTTGCTATGGCAATACGTTGTTTTTGACCTCCTGATAATTTACTTCCTTTTATTCCAACAACATAATTAAGTCCTCCAGGTAAATTATTAATAAATTCAGTTGCATAAGATTCATCACAGGCATTTTGAATTAATTCATCTATATCTCCTATACTTTTTAATAATTCTTCTCTTCCAAAAATTATATTTTCTTTTATAGATTTATTAAATAAAACTGGCTCTTGTTGTACATAACCTATTAATGAACGTAAATATTGAATATCATATTTTTTTATTTCAATATTATCTATAAGAATTTCACCATTAGTAGTTTCATATAATCTTTCAATTAAATTTACTGTAGTACTTTTTCCACATCCAGATTCTCCTACTAAAGCAATTTTTTTTCCTGGTTCAAAACTTAAATTTAATTTATTTAAAATAATTCTTTTATTAACATCTGAAGGATATTGAAAAACAACATCTTTAAAAATAATTTCTCCTTTAACTTGTGATATATCTGGTTTTTCTGTAGATTCTGAAAAATCCATAGGTATTTCCCTTTCATAAAGTGTAAAATAATCAGAACTAGCTGTACAAGATTCTTGAACAATTTTTATATTTGGAGCTACCATTCCTATACCCATAACTCCCATTAAAGTGCAAAAAGTTACAGTAATAACATCTCCACCTGTAAAATCTCTTCCTTTATTTGAATTATATTCTTTTTTTATTAAAGTCCTTCCATAAAGGAGAGATATAAACATTGTACAATTTAGGAAAAACATCATAAAACCTATACAGAAACCTAATTTACATATTGTCTGTAATTCTATCTGATAACATACTTCTATTTTCTCATTAAATCGATTTAATTCAAATTCAAAGTTAGCAAAAGAAGCTACAGTTTTTATATTATATAACATTTCTTCAGCAATACCTCCAGCTTTTTCATAAGTTTTTCTAGACATAACAATTCCAGATTTCAAAGCATTTAGCATGAAACAAACAGTGGCTAAAATAAGAGGAGAAATACAAAGCATAACTAAAGTTAATTTCCATGAAGTAATAAAAGCTATAACAAATCCAGTGACACATTGTGCAACACTTGTAAAAATAGCACCTAATTTATCTCCTATACCTTGCTCTACTTGTTCCAGCTGAGCTTGAACTTTTGTAGCAAATTCAAAAGCATTATTTTGATCAAACCAACCTTGTTCTTGGCCTAAAATTATAGAAAAATATTTAAATTTTAAATGATGTATATCTCTTTGACCTACTAAGTTCCAAAAAGTTACACTTAAAAAATTACATGCAAAAGCTATAGCTCCAAAAATTAAAAAACGCTTGATTTGTCTATCAAAAACTTCTTTAACTAAACTGATCATTTGTTGTATATTAGTTATATCTCTATTTTCTGAAGTATTTCCGACATCAGAGAATAAATCAGAAGATATATAGGCTTGCATTGGCATAGAAATACCGGATCCAACACTTCCTATTAGGCCTAAAAACATAAAAAAATAATCAACTGGTCGATTTAAGTGGCCATATAAATGAAAAATTGAAATTTTTTTTTCGTTAAATAAAAGATTTGATTTTGCATTACTTGGATCTTTACCTTTTAGAAGGTCATCAGCTTCTCTTTTGGCTTTTTCAATGTCTACATAGGTAGACTTTTTTTTTCCCATACGAACGAATTTTATTGGAGTAGGTTCATTTTCATTTTCTTCTGCATCTCCTAATTTTAACTTTTGAGCTTTGGTATTTGAATTACTTTCTTCATTTTGATTCATGTTAGGAGGATCTAACATTTCTCCGAAGTCTAACATTTTTTAATAAAAATAAGTAAATAAGTTTTATTATAAATATTAAAATATATTTATTTATTCTGTTAAATTATTTATCTAATTAAATTAGATGATTTTATTAATTTTGATTATTTTTTAATTAAAATTAAAAATAATTTTATAATTATAATATATACTATATTTTTTAATTTTATATTAATTAATTTTGTAAGATTGGCTTTTGCTAAAATTATTTTTCAATTAAAAGAGTTGTAATTATAAATATTTATGATATTATTAATTATACTATTATAAAAATTAATATTATATAAAAAAAATTAAAAGATTAAAACATTTATTAATAATAATGTAAATAAATATATTAATAATTATATAAACTATTAATTTTAATTTTTTCATTATCAATTTCTATCCACATTTTTGACTCAATTTTATTTTGATTATTATTGTTATTTTCATTATTCTCATTATTGTTAATATTCTCATTAATTATTTCATCAACTTTATTATTAATTATTTCTTGATTAAATTTTATTTTTATCATTTCGTTTAGATGTTTTTTAACTGTAGCGCTTTTTCCATCAAATAATATTTGATCATTATTTGCAAAAGTAAATTCTGATATATTAATTAAATCATTATCTAATAAATATTCATCTTTATTTATTTTTTTCTTTATTATATTTTCTATTTTATTTAGTATATTATTAGATATCATACTTTCTAAGTTATCATATTCATTTTTTTGTTGTTTATTTATAGGCTGATAATTAACATTGTCATCCCTATACATATATAATCCTTCAATTTTATATAATTTAGGGCTTATAGGATGACTTTTAATCCATTTATATATATATTTAAAATCTTCTTTAAATTCTTTTGAGTATTCTTTTATAAGAATTTGATTATATAAAAATAAATCTATTATATAATATATAATCAATTTACAATAATTATAATAACAATTATATTTTTTTATTAATTCAAATAATTTTTTAACTGATGTTTCAATTCTATTTTTATTAAATTCACCATTTTTATTTTTATTTAATATAAATAATTTTAATATTAAAAGAATATTTCTTGGATCTATTTCATATTTATTTTTATAATTTTGAATAGTTGTTATATTTGAATTTTGATTATTTGCTTTATTTAATTTATAATTTATGTCTTCATTATAGTCAGTTTTATCTAAGATATCTATTATTAAATTAATAACTTTATTTTCTCTATCAATGTTATCTATACATTTATTATTCAATAAATAGGCAAATATATAACAATCTTGTGTATTAACTATCTCTGTAAAGAGTTTAAATATAAAATTAATATTATCAAAATTAAAAATTTGTTCATCTCTTTCGTATGTTAATAAATTAAAATATAACATATAAAAATAATTCTCATAATGGTATAAGCCTCCTTTATCATTAATTATTTTTATTTTTTCATTTTTATTAATATTTAAAATATCATGCACAAGTAAATCATTAAATTTTTTATTTATATCTATATTAGTCTCTTTATCTTTATTTTGAATTAAATAAGGATTTAAATTTATATTCATATAATCCAATAAAGGAATAACTTTAATTAAATATTCCTTTGTTTTGGAAGAAATTAAACTAAATTTATACAATATGTAAAATAAAAACTTATTATCTGAATCATTGTTGAATCCATTTTCTTGGATTAAAGCTAAAATATTATTAATAAATTTAATCATTATACTTGGTAAATATTCATTTTCTATATTTTTTTTCTTTAAATCATTTTTAACTAATTCTTCTTTATCTTTTTTATTATTATTTAATTCTTGTAAATTAATATTATTAATTTGTTTATAATTATTTTTTTCTTCGGTTTCGGTGCTTATAATATCCATATAATTAAATTTTTTTTTTTTGTTTTTTGATGAACCACTCAAAATTAAATTTATTTCATTATCTTCTTCTTTTTGAATTTTGTCTCTTTCTTCATCCATTTTTCTCTTCTGTTTTATTTTGAATATTTTCATTGAATTAATCATAGCACAATTAATTAAACCTACAATCAATTTTTTAACTTCATATAAAGGACAGTTAATTAAATATTCCATTATTATGTTATAATTACAAAATTCTTCTAAAAAATATTCGCAACAATAACTATAATTATTAATAAAAAATTTAATTAAATCCACATATCCTCCAAAACACTTTTTATTTGTTGTACGGATTTTTATATTAAAAAAAAATACAATTAAATGTTTAAATAATAATATAATAAAATCTATATTTTTATTTTCATCTGTATTTTTATTTTTATTAAGTTGAAAAAAAAGTAGTTTATTATTAACTAAATAATTATATAAATTTGAATAATTATCTTTTCTTTTATAATTAAAATAATTAAAAAAATTATTATCAGGTATTGGTGTACAACATTTATTTTTAATTTTAAAAATAAAATTATCTGTATTGGAAGAATAATAATTTAATAAATTAATATATAAAGCTAATAAAAAATTATGATATTCATCAGAAAATATTTTTTTTAATAAAAAATATTTATACATTTCTTCATTAATACTTTTTACTATAATATTATTATCAGGCATATTCTTTGTAAAATCAATCTTTTGATTAAATACTAATTTACTTTGAGTTATATTTTTATGATTAACATCTTTAATAAATGAAAAAGAAGGATTTAATGCTTCTATTTTATCAAACTTTTGACAATTTGCATATACTTCTTTCTCATAAAATAATAGGTAAGCACTCTTCCCTCCTTTTTTATATAAATTAGTATAACTATATTTAAAATTCTTATTAACATTTACATTAGAATTAGTATTATTATCTTTAATTGAATTATTATTATTATAAATATAATTAATAATATCATTAGTATTCATTCTATTAATCACACCTATATTATAATTATTCATAAGATTTTTAGTATCCATTCTACTTAAATCATAGTTATTAATATTGTTAAGAATACTATTTTGGTAATTTATTTTATTATTAATAACCTTATTTTCATTATTAAAACTCATATCAAGATCATCATTTTCTATATTTGTAACCTTTGTTTTATTAATGTCATCATTAATTTTATCATTAGTATTAGTATTATTTTTATTATTACTTTTATTATCAATATTATTTGTTTTATTATTATTATTAGAATTGTTATCTACCTTATTATCAATTTTATTTTTATTATTATTTTCATTTTCTTTATTATTATCAGAATTAATATTATTAGCATTAACATTTTTATTATCTTTATTATTATCATTAGAATTATTATTTTTATTGTCTATATTATTGTTTTTTTCTTTAATTTCATCTCCAAAAGCCTCTTCTTTTAAATTATTTATATTAAATTTTGTTACAATTGAATCATTATATAAAAACCAATCTTCATTTTTACTGTCTATATTTTTTATTATAGAATAATAATGCCCACTTTCACAACTACCTTTGTGAATAACAACCCCTCTTAATAAATATTTATTATTATTATTTTTATTTTTTCCAGTTATATAATCATTAGTATATTTATTCATATCTAATTCAAGTGGAAATTCAAAATGATCATTTATTTTATATCTAGTCATTTTATTATAATCAAACTCAAATCTTTTTAAGACAAACATCAAAACTCTTGGTAATGTATTAAAATCTTGGTTTTTATTAGCTGGAAACTTTTTATTGCATTTCTCACAAAGAATTGAATTATCTCCACTCATATATTCTCCCTCAATAAAAGTATCCAAGGATTCATAAATATCTTTTTTACCTTTTACTTGTAATTGAATGTTATAAAAATCGCTTACATTTGTTCTTTTATGTGGACAATCCCCTTCAAAATTTAAATTATCATTTTGCTTTCCTTGAAAAATATATTTAATAATATTTTCATTATTAGTCCCTTTTAATCTTAATTCTAATTTGTCCATAAAATCTGCAAAAAATTCATCAATATCCATCTGTTCATTAACTTTTAAAGGATTTTTTTCATAATTTCTTGGAAATGAATCAGGAGTATAATATTGTATATCTGAATATTGTAGACAAAAAAATAATTTTTTTAATTCAAATAATGAATTATTTTTAGTTTCATTTGAATTAGATTGACAATTCATGATACCTTCTCTAAATAGATTTAAATTATATAGCATTTGAATTAAAGAATTCATATAACAAGTGTTACCTAGATTTTTTAAACCTACATATTTATTTGTTTTTATTTTATCTTTATGATTTAATTTCCAATTTGATACAGTGTTTACAATCCAAAAATTAAGTGTATGTTTATCATTTAACGTAGACAAAAAATATTTTATATTTTCATCAATTTTAATTTTATTTTCATTTTTTTGATTATCATAAAAATCTTTTATTATTAATAAAAGAAATAAATTATTAATATGATCAGTTGCAAATTTTGAATTTATTTTAAAACGGTTACTATCTTTATTTGAATCTTTATCAGTATTTTTATGAATACATTGATAAAATATAATTTCATCAAATAAAAAATTTTTTAAAGGAATTTTCTCATTTAAATTTAAATCAGTATTTTCATTTTCTATTAATAATTTAAATATTAATCCACATAGTCCACCATATAATATTTCGTACAAATTTTGATCAATGTCTTTATTTTTTATTTTTGTTTTATATAAAAATGGAATAATATTTTCATTAAAAAGTTCAACTAATTTTTTAAATTTTTTTTTATTATATTTGAAAATATATAAATAATTAAATAAATATTGTATAGTATTAAAAAATAATTCTATATTTTTTTTATAATTATTTTCATAATAACTATCATCATTACTATCTTTTGATATATCTTCTATTTTTTTTTCTACCTCTTTAGGTAAATTATCAAATATTACATCTATCAATAAAAAATAAAATTTATATAAATTTTCATTATTTGAAGAGTTCATCTGGCCTTCATTACATTGTTCAAAAGCATTCTCAAAAATTTTTATCAATAATTTATTTAATAATTCAGAAATATCGCAAATACTATTTTTTAAAATACCATAAAATAATATTTTATTTATTATTTTTTCTTTTTCTGAAAATTTCCTTATTATAATTTTCATAATATCTACATCACTAATTATTATTTCATTTATTTCTGTAAATATTTTTATATAAACATCCTTCATTTCCTTTATTAAATATGATATTTCAGAATTTTTATTTTTGTTTATATTATTTTTGAAATCTACTGTTTCTTCAATAAAATTATAAAAACATTCATATATTTTTATTATTATATCTTCAAATAATTGTGCATTACTTTTTATTTTTTGATTATTTATTAAAATTCTATATATTTGAATTAAATTAAAAATAAGATAATTTTTTCCTAAAATGTCATATATACTAGAATATTTTTCATGATAAAAATTATTTTTTTCAAAATTATATATATAATCAGTCCATATTCTACTAGTAATAAATTTTTCATTAATAAAACTATTACTCTTTTTTTTTGAATCTAAAACTATTTTTAATAATTTAAAAATAAAGCCATTATATGATGTAGTATAAAAACTAATATCAAAATATTTTTTATACAAAGATTCATCATTATGTTTGATAATTTTTATAATATTATCTTTTATTTCTTCATTTTCTTTTAAGTTAATACTATTTTTTAATTGATTATATAATATTTTATTTTTTTGTTTTGATAATTCTATTAATTCTAGATATGATGGTGATGATTGAGTAACATCATTTTCTTTTTCGTTATTATTTAGTTCTTCTTTGGACATATTTATAATAGTATAAAATATAAATTTAATAATTAAAAAAAGGAATTATTATTTTTTTAATTCAAAATAGAATATTTATTAATTTTAATTTAAATAATTTTATGAATTGTTGTAATGGGGATTGGGGATTGGGGATTGGGGATTGGGATTGGGGATTGGG
>JAJJLS010022787.1:0-10753 GCA_023783355.1 Polyplastron multivesiculatum
AATAGTAAATATATAATACAAAATAAATTATTAATATACTCTATATATTGTTTTTGTTTCAAGAATATTGTTTTTAGAATTTTTATTATTTTATAAAGATATTTTTTAACTATTACAATATTTATAATTAATAACTCTAATAAACTTATAAAATTAATAAATAATAATTATGTATAAAGAAATTATTATTATATATATTTTATATTTCAGACATTTCGGATTCAACAGAACAATTAATAATATTAAAACTTTCATCTTTTGAAATATTAGATAAATCTAAATTATCTTTATTTATTAATTCATCATCTCCTCTATTTTGTATATTTTTCTTTATATTTTTATCAAAATTGTAAAATTTTAAAACAATTATTTCATTAAAAACTAATGAAGTAAAAATAATAATTAAAAATCCTAATATTTTAAAAATTATAACATATATCATTTTATCATCTCCATTTTCTTTGTATTTTTCTTCAAATTCGGGGTTTCCATCCTTTTTTTTATAAATACTTAAAGATATTAATTCAATTATCCATCTAAAAAAAGGAGATAATATATCAGTCATAACTAAAAGCGTAGGAGTAAAAAAATATAAAGTTAATGAATTTGTTAAATAATAGCAAAAAGAAAAGAGAAATATAGATAAAAAAAAAAATATGCTTTTATTATCATAAAATAGTATTGATATACCACTCATATTATTTATAAAATAATCAGAACCTTTAAAAATTGTTTTAAATGCAATTATAATAAAAGGTAAAATTATACATAATATTCCATCATAAAATAAAAACTCATAAGCATTTAAAAAAGATTTTTCAAATATATATTTAATTAATACAAATGATAAAGATAGAGGAAAAGAATAAAAAAAATGTATTATTTGATCATTTAAAACAGGTTTATAATTTTCATCAATAAAAAGTAATGATAAAATAATAAATATAAAACCTATAACTGATATAAAAAATGAAAAAATATGATGTTTAAATAATTCTTTTTTTAAAATAAATTTAGATAAAAGAGGAACAAATAAAACAAATCCTAATTTTAATTCTATATAGTTTTGTTTTCCATAAATTAAATATCCTTCTATTTTAAAAATTATTTCTAAAATACTTATTAATATTACAAATAATCCAGTTTTTATTTTTCTTTTGGTATTATTTACCTCTAAATGGTATCTTCTCATAGCAGGTTCTCTGATTATGTTGTTCTTATTTAAATATCTACTTAATATAATTAAAAAAAAAGATAAATCTTTTGAAATGAATATATTAAAATAAAAGGGAAATTCTGAAATCATACAATCTGATTCTGTACAATTTCCAGATTTTCCATTTATTTGTCTTAAATTTTCATTATAATATTTTAATTGATAACTTTGAATGTATGATGTGCACATACAGAATAAAGGAACTAAAAGAGCAATAATATGATATTTAGATACAGTTGCAAATTCAAAATATTTTCCCATTTTTTAATAAATAAAAAAAATAAAGAGTTTTAATTTTAAAGTGAATAAGTATATGAAAAATTAATCATATAAATTAATAAATTAGAGTATTGAATTTAAGATATATAAAATATATATATACTAAATATATTTATATTTATAAAATATATTTCCTTTGGAGAATCCAAAAGGAGATATTAAAAATTAATAATTATTATATTGTTGATTTAATAATTTATTAACAGCCACTGTGCATTCTTTTATTTTTTTTTCACATTCTTCATCATTTTTTTTTCTTAGTTGTTTACATTTTAAAAAACTTTGTATTGCATCACCATATAATCCCATTTTCATTTCTAAACATCCTTTATGAAAATAACTTTCTGAATAATTAGGTTTAAATTTAATAGCTAATTCATAATATTCCATAGCTTTATTCCAAAACTTTTTATCCATTCTACTATGAATAATTCCTAAATGATAATATGCCAAATAATTATCAGGTAGTAATTCCAAAGCTTTTTTAAATCTTTTGACATATGGTTTTTTAAAACTAACAGAACGAAAAACTTGATTTCTTCTTAAATTTAATCTATTTTCTAGCACGCAATACAATTCACATGCAAAAACACTACTAATTTTATTAATTAATATTGCTTTATATTTATCTTCATCTAAATTAAATATAAATTCAAAATTGTTACCATTATATTTAAGCTCTATATCTTTTACATCAGATAGATTCATATTTAAAATAATTTCATATTGATTCGATAATAATAATATTTGATCATCAGTCAAAAGAAAATATGCAATTTTACCATCATATCCCCTATTTTCACAAATAAATTGTGAGAAATATAAAATAATGGGATTATCTATTTTAAGTAATTTATAAAGAAATTCTTTAGCCGCTGATAAATCAGGGTCGTATATAGTTAATGGCCTATTTTCTTGAATATATCTCGGAAATCTAAATCTTTGGTTTTTAATATTTTTATTATAAAAATAATTAAAAGTATTTTTTGTACCTACAGCAAATGAATTCCCTATTTTTAGTACAAAATTAACTGGAGAAACAGCAAACCCAACTAAACCTATTCCTAAATCTTTAATGAATTTTAGAGGATCCGAATCAAGTTTTGTAGCTTTTTCAATAGGGTTAATTACTAGACCTGTAAATCCATTATATAATTCCAGGAAACCATCAATTAAGCCTTTTTGGGTGCCAGTTATAATATTTGTTGGCTCATTTTCATCATCTAATATTAAATCATTATTTTTACCAGTTAAAGATTGGACTAAATTATATAAAGTTCCAGATATTCTACTAACTGAATCAAATGTACCTCCAATTACTCCATTTAATAGACCTGCTACCCCTTTTGCAATACCTTTTCCAAATTGAGTTGGACCTTTTAACAACCCTTTACGTGGTTCATTAACAAATTCAAAAAAACCTGTACCTATCTTTTCAACTAACTGAACTGGATTCCCAATTATATCAGAACTTCCTAATATTTTATATACTTGGAATATAGATTCTTTAATATAAGATTTAATAAATATTTTAGTAATTTCATTAATTTCCATATAAATATTTTCAATTATTTTTTCATTAAATTTAATAGGACTATCCGAAATTCTAACTAGACTACTTCCTAATGAACCAATTATTTGGGAAAAAAATTTTGGTATATGGGAAATATTAAGACTTGATAAATCTAACCTAAAACTTAAATTTATTTTTATAGCAGATAAAAATAAATAATTTATTAAAATTTTATTTGAATTTTTCTTTTCATTTTTTAATTCTTCAAAAGGTATTTTAATATTTTTTAATAAATTATCTTCTTCTATTATATCAGATTTATTAACATTTGAGGTACTAAAATAATCTAATTTTGAAGTATAATTTTTAATTAAATTAAATAAATTCATTATAATAACTTGGTCAATTTTTATATTGATTTCTTGAATACATAAATCAATCTCCTCATATTTAACACTTCGAAGTTCTTGAGCTATGTTTCTATTACTTTTTTTTATAATTAATAAAGAAATAAAATTAACTTTATCTTCATCATTATCATCAATTTCTTCTGTTTCTAAAGAAGGTATATTTTGGTTTTTAGGATATATTAAAGTTTTTAATGTATTATTTAGCGAAGAATCTATTTGAAAATTTTTTAAATAAAATTCATAACTTTCAATAATTTCATTAGTTTTTTTCAAAGAAGGAAAATATGAATTAGAATATAATAATTTTATTTCATAAAAAGATATATAAAATATTTCTTTTGGTTCTTCATCTAAAAAACTTAGACCTATACCTTTAATAAAAATATTTGTTTTACTTAAGAATTTTATTTTAATTTTGTTTTTAAATATATCAAAATAATTTTTTTTATTTTCATCTTTAAATTCTTTTAATTTTACTTCTTCAAAAGTAAGACATCTTGTTCCTGTTAATGAATTTTTTTGATGATTATAAATAATTATAGGTTTTCTATTTTTTATATTCATTGATATTTTGTTATAAAAAGAAAAAGATAAAACTTTTTTTTGATTTGCTATTTCGCAAATAAATTTACTTTTTAAAATAACATTATTTTTCCATATAAAAGGAATTTTTGACATAGGATTTATTATTAGTGGATCATCAGTTTTATTTTCATATATTTTTATTTGTTCATTTGTCCTATTGTCAATTTCTAATAAAGGAAATTCAGGAAAAGTTATAAATAAATAAACATTTCCTTCATCTGTTGTTTTATTTTTAACTCTAAAATATAAATATAATTTATTAGACATATAAAAAATATTTTTTGGATATTTAGATTTATAAGAATCATCTACTTCAACTTTGAGATCGTACTCCATTGAATTATCTAATTCAAATAATCCACTATAAGATATTAAAGGACTTTTTTTATTTGCTTTTATACCTATTTTAAAAATGATTTTATCTTCTTTTTTATATGTTAATGGTATGTCTTTCTTAGGCATTACTTTTTTAATTTCATCTATAGGTTTATTTTTTTCATTTATTTGTTGAAAATATATATTAAAATCTAAATCATTAACTAATATATATTTTGGCTCAAATAACAAAATATTTGAATATATATAATTTATACTATTTGATGCTTTACATAATATATTATATATATTTTTATCTTCTTCTATATCTATGATATTTTCTAAATCAATTGCATTAACATTTACTTTCATGTCTTTATCAAAATTATCTTCATTCGAACTTACTATTATATTTTGGATATCTTCTTTATCTGATGAAAATACAGATAAACATTCATTATTAAATTTTACAATATAATTCTCATCTTTTACATCTATACCATATAAATCAAATCCCATCCTATTTTTTATAATAAAATCAAAAGATAATATATAATTATATGATAATATAGAATACTGTTCTAATTCATTATCAAATATATTTTTTGTTAATAAATTGAGTAATATATTACATCTTAATATTTTATTTTGATTACCTGATAAATATAATGTATTTATATAATTATTATTATTTAAATTAATATAATCTGTTTCATAATTTTCATTATTATATAACATAGCAAATTTTATTAAAGAATTATCTTTTAACCATACATCATTATATAATTCTACAGTCTTCATTCTATTTATAACTATGCTTGAACTATCTTTATCATTTGAACAAGTAATATCAAATGGAGTATAATTAGTAAAATTAGAAATAGGCCTTATTAATACCAAATATTCTAATGATTTAGATGTATATTCCAAAAATTGATATATTTTATCATTAGTTTTATTATAACTATTATTTTCATTTTCACTAGTTATTTCAAAACCCTTATCAGTTAAAGAGCAATAATCTAAAAAGAATGAAATATTTTCTTTATTTTCATTTTTAATATTTACGATTTTACTATTCTTTTTATTAAATCTTTGAAGAACAAAAGTAGATATATAATCTTTATATTTCGGATGATGCAAATTTATTTTTTGATTATTATTTAATTTTTTTTCAAGAAAATCTTTAGTTTTTTCAATTATTTTTTCTTTTGCATTTAATTGTGATTGAGTTAATTTTTCAGAAAAAATAACTTCAGATATATCATTATATATTAATGTTTTTTCAGTCTTTTTATTTTTTTGTAAATAAATATTTTTTGAACTTATTATCCATGTTAAAGGTATATGAGTTTTTTTATTTTTAACTAATGGTATTTTATTCTCTTCAATATAATCATCATCAATTGATAAAAGTAATTCATCAAATAAAGTTTCATTCAACATTACAATGGAAGATTCGAATGTAATTTCTTTAATTAAAGTTGATGTATTTATTTTGATATTATAGAATAAATATTTTTGATCATTTTCATCTTCTTTTATTTTTGTTTTAAAATATAAATTATTTGTTTTATTGAAATTTATCCTTTGGATACATTCATAATTGAGTATTCTGAAAGAAAAAGTATTTTTCTCTGGCTCTTTTTTTTGTATTAATTTTTTATTTTTTCTTGTCTTATAAATTGATTTATTACTTAAATTTATAATCTCTTTATTATTTATTTTAATTTTATTCTCTTTATCAAAATCGAACCAGAAATATATAAATAACCCAGTTTGGTTTGATAATTTTATTACAGTTTCTTCTTGGTCTTCATTACCATTATTTTGTCCTTTTGATAGTAGATGTAAATAATTATTATGCCTTTTATGCTTTGTATTTGTGTTTATTTCTTCTTCTTTTTCTTCATCTTCGATATATTCTTTTGTATTATCTTTCATATATTTAGACAAGAAAATATTGAGAACTTTCATACTATTTGTTGATACATCCATATTTATTATGTTTTCAATATTAATATATGTTTTATTTCTGAATAATTTATCAACTTGATATGATAAATATTGGATATTAATAGGCTCTATTATAGGTTCAAAATCACTATATTCTAAATTATAATAATATAATTCTAATGTAAAAGTACTATTCATATATTTAAATAATTTATGAATAAGATATGAATCAATACTCATTTGGGTATTAGAAAGAATACTTATTAATTCATTACTCACATTTGTCTTATCTTTTGGATTGCTATTATTAATTTTATTAAAAAATATTTTAGATAATTCTAAAGCTAATAATATTCTTTTTTCTTTTTCTTTATTAGTATCTAATATCGTTATAAATATTTTATCAAGTTGAAAATTAATAGAATTAAAAGAATTAGTTAAAACCTCAATATTTTTTGTTTTTTTTCTAATTTCATATAATCTATATATTTTTTTCTTCATTTTATGCATTTCTATTACGTGCCTAATTGTTTTAGCAAGAGCTTTTTTTCTTTTAACCACTATAGGTTTTCCTTTAACATAAATAATATCTTCAGGCTTTATATAAGGAACATAATTCATATATAATGACTCAAATAAAAATTTCATCATATCATTATAAAATTTAAGGGAATATTTAAGTTGATATAAATCAATGGTAATTATCAATGGCTCTACTAAAATATTCATATTAGATATTGTATTTTTTTTAGATAAAAAATAAGTATATTTGGACGTATATTGAATTCTATAATTTGATATTATCTTGTCTTGTCTTATTTCTTTATGATTAGGATAGAAAAAAATTATATCAAAATCACTTTCACATATCATTAAATTCATATTTTTATTATTATATAACATTTTAGTTTTTAATAAAGTCTTTTTTTTTACATCATATACATTTTGACTTTCAGAATTATATGATTGTTCATAAAACATATTTAACTTAGTAGAAAATATAGGTTTTTTAATGTCTTTTTCATCCAAAGGTATTCTAAAGAATGAATCGACTAATTTAAATTTTAAAATATTTTGATTTGTTATTTTTTCTTCTTTAATCATTGAATTATCATTTTTATATCTTGAATATCTTGTTTCTCTTTGAAAATTTATTTTGCTTATATATGCATGCTGATTATGATTAGTATTTTCTGTATATTGTGTATCTTGGTACCTGCTGAAATAGTACATAGAAAAGATATATATTCTTGTTAGTGAATCAAAAGATGCTAAAACATCAATTTTATTTATTTCAATATTTGTAATATTTTCATTTTTATTATTAATATATAAATTTGAATATGATATACAATTGTTATTTTCGTTATTATCTTTTAATAAATGTTGATATTCTTTTGGCAGTAAAAAATTTTTTTTGATATCTTGTTCTTTATCTAATAAAGAAATACTTTTTATATCTAATTTCATAAATCCATCATCATAATAATTATTTAATTTTATCATTTGTATCTTATTTAATTTTAATTGTATAAAATTTGCTTTACTTAAATCAGGATATATTTTATATACAACAAATTGTATTTCATTAATACTTAATTCAAAAAAAAATTTATTTGAATTTTTATAAAAATCATTTTCTTCCAAATTTTTATTTTCTATTATTTTAATAGTATTATTTGTATCTTTTTCATATATAAATTCATCTTTTGATATTATTCCTTTTGACTGCATTTGCTTAATAAAATTATTTATATATTCTTTATTATATTTATCCATTATTTTATCTTTATCATTCCTATTTTTTATCATGTTTTCTTTTAATAATTCACTTTGATATTTTATTCTGCTTAAATATGCCAATAAAAATAATATATGAAATTCATCTACAGAAAAATATAGATCTTTAATAGATACTGTTAAACAAGAAGCATTATATATATTATTGTTATCATTTAATTTTATTAATGTCTTATATACCACTGCTAAATTAAAATAATGAACAAGAATATTTTCATTTGCTTTATAATTTTCCTTTTTCACACAATTATCAGACATGTATAATTGAATACCATTAATATTTAAAAAATGTTTATCATATATATTATCAATAATATTTGAATCATTTAAGCAACTTTCATAATTACTATTACTATCTGTAATGATATTATTATTATTATCATTCTGATTATTATGTTCTTGAGAAAATATAGTATTTCTTTGACTATTTTCTTCATTGATTAGATTACTTTTTATTATTAATTCTTCTGCTGATATAATAAGACATTTTTTATTTTCATTATTTATGATATCTTGGGGTATTATAATAATTGGATCTTTTAAATTAATATCATATTCATATTTAGTAACATAATTGTCTTTTTGTTTTTGCCTTTTTAGTTCTTTATTATGCTCATTTATGATATAACCTAATTGTATATATTGATTTATATTATCATCAGCATATCCTGACATCTCTATGAAAGAGATATAATTATTAAATGCTGTCAAAATATTATAATTAATATATTGTATTTCATATAAATTAAGAAATAAATATATTTGCATTGTAGCATTAAATATTATTTTATTTATTATATTACCAGATTTATCTTTATTTGTTTGATATTCTATGATTATTTGATCTTCTTTTCTATTACTTTTTGCTATCAATATCTTATTATATTCATCGTTTTTTACAATATTTTGATTAATAATAATATCTTTGATATATATAGAATAGTTAGTATTATATTTTTTTGATACATAAGAAATTGTTGTATCTTTTAAGTAGAAATCTAAAAGTTTATTATATTTTTGTGTATCAGTATTTATTTCATTTTTATTATCAAAAATATTATCTTCATTTTCAGAATAATCATCATATATTTCAAAATGAAATATATTTATATTAATTTTTGCTATATAAAAAACAAAATCATCAGGCAAATTAGAATATTCATCTTTTTCTTTATCTTCAAGAAATGATAAATATTTATCATTTTGAGCATATTTAATATTTTCAATTAATTCAGTTTTTACTAAATTTAGTTCTTTATTTAAATTATTAATAGAATCAGTATTAGGTGAAAAGAACCATTTATTATTTTCGTTTTTTATTTTATCTTCAATTTCTTTTTGTTTTATATATAAATATAAATTATCATATACAATTTTTCTTAATTTTTTTATCTCGTCATAATTTAACTTTTTATCAATATCTTGAAAATAATATTTATAGTCCTCTTTATCAATTATTTTCATTTTATATTTTTTATAGTAATAATTCATATAATCAAATATATATTTATTTTTTTCTTTTTCATTTATTTTTTTATTAAATATACTTTTTGACAATCCTAATTGATAGCAACTGAAAAGATTATAATATGACAACAACAAGAAAGCGTTTGATAATTGATTTATATTTATTTGAAGAATAAAATTTTCAATTTCATCTATATATAACTCATATTTAGGATTATTATTTTCTAAATTTGAATTCATTGATATTTTCATTGCAACATCTAAATTATATATTATGAAATCATGTAATGATTTATTATCATAATGAATATTTAATTCACTTTGACAATAACAAAAAAAGTTAAAGACGTCACCTAAATAAGTTGTCATTTCTGTAGGAATATTCTCTTTTATTGATGTTTCTATTAATTTATTATAATCTAATTCTTCTAATGAATTAACACAATCAATAAATGTGTATAAATTATGTATAGATATTAATTTGTATGTAAAATCTATATTAAGATTTTCTTTTACTTCATTATTTCCATTCATTGTATCATTTAATATTTCAAAATCTTCATTTGTTGATTTAATTTTAAATTTCTTTAATATTATCCCAAACGAAAATGGATTTTCAGGATTTGATATAGAATCTTCAAATCTTAATACAAAATTATTTATACTTATATTAATATTATTTATAATTTGAGTAATTAACGAAGGTTCTTCGTTTTTAATTTCTTCTAATTTATTAAAGATTTGTTCATCTGAGATTAATTTTTTATTTTTAAAATCTTTCATTGATTTTATTTCTTCTTGCTCATTTAAATGATTAATATCTTTTTGTTTTGAAAATATAAATATATCATTTATAGATATATTTATTGGATTTGAATAAAAAAATGGCATTGAAATTTCAATTTTAATTTTACCTATATATCCTTTTTCTAAAATAAAATAAGGTAGATTAATATAACTAAAACTCTCTTTTTTAATTTTAAGATTTTTTAGTTCTAAAACGCCCGACCATAATGATGCATATGTCTGAGATTTATCTATTTCAATAAAATTCGATAAAAAATTATCAATAATAAAATTGATTAAAGTACTCGTCATTTTTTTATTTTTAAAATTTAACTAATTTTTTTATTATTTTAAAAAAAAGAGATATATTCTATTATCATGGGGAGTGGGGATTGGGGATTGGGGATTGGGGATTGGGGATTGGGG
>JAJJLS010022788.1:0-10719 GCA_023783355.1 Polyplastron multivesiculatum
CCCCAATCCCCAATCCCCAATCCCCATTAATATAGATCGAATAATAAAACAAATTAATTATTTTTTTTAAAAAATATTAATAATATATAAAATAATATTGATACTTTTTAATTAATTATTTATTTCAAAGATAGCTAAATTAAAATAGTATAGAAAATATAACATCAGAATATCTATAGGAAAGAATTTTGTTTACTATATAAAGGGGCAAATAATTTTTAAATAAAAACATAAATGAATCCATATATTGGAATTACAATAACTCAAAACATAGAAAATGCAGTCAATTCAGTTAAAAACTCAAATTATTATGAAGCTTTGAATTATCTAAGATATGAGTCATCTAATAAATTAGTAGAAGATATAAAAAAAAGAGCTTCAAGAGAACTTTTAAATGAAATAATAAATCAGGCAAATCAAGAAAATTATGATAATGCTTTGTCACAATTAAATCGACTTAGAAATCAATCTGGTGTTCATTATGAAATTGTCAGGGAATTAAATGATTGTGAAAAAGAAATTAAAAAACGAAAAGTTTATGGAAAGATAAATGAAATTGGAAATTGTATTAAAAATGAAAGACTTAGTGATGCTAGAAATAAACTAAATAACTTAAAATATGAAGGATATCCTTCAGAGCTCAATTCTGAAATTGATATCTTAGAAAATGGGATTTTATTAAGAGAAATAATTGACTTAAATAATCAACAACAATATAAACAAGCATTCGATAAAATCACAACATTAGAAAATAAAAGTAATTTAGATTATGATTTTAAAATTAATATTAAAAAAAAAAAAGAAATAATAATTAGTAATTTTTGTAATAGTAAATATCAAGAAATTACAAATTTAAGAAAACAAGAAAAATATAATGATTGTTTCACTAAATTTTTAGAAATTAAAAATGTTTCAAATAATTATAATAATTTAGAATCCAAATTAAAAGGAAAATATATTAATCTTGAAGGATGTATTTATTCAGATAAAAAAGAATATAAAAAAGCTATTGAATTATATGAAAAAGCTATTTTTTGCAAACCTAATGAAATGTATATTAAAAAAAATTTATATAAAAGTTTATTAAATTTACTTTTAGAATTTCTTGAATCTCAAAATTACGATAGTATTGAAATATATGCTTTAAAAGGGCTCAATTATAATCCATCAAATGATTATAAATCCATCTTTTATTTCTTATTGGCTAAAGGAAAAGAAAAAAAGAATGAATATAAAATAGCCATTACTAATTATAATAATTCAATTTCAAGTTCAAAGAATTTAAATACCGAAGAAAACAGAAATTTATGTGAGAAATTTGGATGTACTTCTTTAGAAAATGTTATTGATCTTTTTTATAATAATTTATTCAATCTAATTTATAATATGTTAAAAAATGCAAATGAAAATCAATATGAAGAATATATTAAATTGTATGAAGATGAAGTGAATATAATTGATTTAAATGAAAAAAGAGATAAATTAATTTATCTATGTGCTTCTGCAGATATATCAAATGAACGGTTTTTGAAAGGGTATAACAAATTAGAAAGAATTAATGATAAGGAAAATAAAGAATACTTCAAAAATAAGTTAACGATTTTATTCCTCTTCATTAATAGTAATTTAAAAAATAATGACAATGAATTAAATAATATTGATAAAATTAATGAATTAGAAAAATATTATAATATATTAATTAATATTCCTAATGAGGATTTAAGGTTAAAATTTCTTATAAATAGTTTAAAATTCCCTTTATTTATGGCAAAAAACAATTTTTTAGTAAAATCAGAAAAATACAAAGATGTATTAGATAATATTGAACAAATTTTAAATACTCAATTAAATATTAAAGAAAGAAATCAAATTGAAAATTTTAAAAAAGAAGTAGAGAAAATGTATTATAATTATTTATATAATAGAGGAGATATTATTAAATATCTAAATGAAAAAAATCAAGAAGATAGTGGACTAAAGAAATTAATTAAAGATGTATTAAATAAGCAAATCGATGAAGATATAGAAGATGACAATTTAGATAAGGCACAAAAAAATTTAGAAATAGCAATTAAAAATGAGCCAGACAATCCTAATTTAAATAACAGTTTAGCCTACATAAATTATAAAAAGGGAGACTATGATTATGCATTAGAAAATATTAATTTTGCATTAAAGAAGGAACCTGATAACAAAAATTTAATAAGTAATAAAATAGAGATTATTGATAAACAAAATGATTTGACAGATGATTCAAAAAACTTTTTAGTTAATAAATTAATTGATAAAGAAGCTGATAAAGATATTCAAAATAAAGCATTAGATGTAACTTTAAAAAATGTAGAAAAAGGAAAGGTAGAATTAAATGATGAAACAATGGAAAAATTATTAGATAATAAAAATAATCAAGAAGATAATCAAGAAATTAATTTAAAAAATAATATTAATGAATCAAAAACAGCTAAATTAATTTCTGCGAATATATTAAATAAATCAAAAAAGGAAGGAAAAGAAGGACAATATACAATAAATAAAGAATTAAAGAATAAAATTAATGAAAATTTAACTAACCCGAACATGAAAAATGAGTTATTATCTTCTTATAAATGCATTTCAGATTTAGAAAAGAAGGATATTGAAATGCCAATGAAAATAATTACAGATAATATAGAATATGAATCAAATTCAAAAGCAATAGATGAAAGTGTTAATGTTTTATCAAATATAGTTAAAAATAATAAAAATGTTGAAGTAAATGAAAAAACATTTACCAATTTAACTGATTTTATAAATACTAATGATTATAATCAATATTCCCAAGTTGATGAAATAATTGACAAAAAAGAAGAAAATAATAAAACTTTCTGGGAAAAATTTCAAGATAAAGTTAATGAAAATGTAAAGAAAGAACTTAAAGAAATAGTTAATGAATTTGAAGATGATAAAGACAAACAATATGAATTAATTAAACATATTAAAGAAAAAGGATATAATATAACAAAAAATAAATTAACATATTCTCAAGGAGAAAAAAAAAAAACTATTTCAAATATGTTTGATTGTTTGAATTCTATAGGAAAATCTAATAAAGGATTTACAAAAGAGAACTTAAATGAAATGTCAAATTTAATGAAAATTAATAATAGTCAAAGTAAAGATTTTCAAAAATTTAAAAAAAAAGAGATAATTAAAGTTATCAATAATTCAATGGAAGCAAACAAAAAACAAATATTAACAAATGATTTAATGGATGAAATTTCAAAAGAAATAAATACAAAAAAAAATCAAAAAAAAGCTTTGCAAGTTTTAAATATTGCATCAAATAATCAAAAATTAACTGGAGAGGCAAAAATAAATTTATTAGATTCTTTGAGAGATAATAGAAAGCAAAACTATGATGATGATAGTATAAGTATATATTCAAATGAAAGTGATATAATAAATGAAGATGAAAAACATGATTTAGTTTTTGAAATATTAGATAAAAGACAAGAAGATTTAAATACTGATGAAAAAAATATATTTGAATTAGAAAAAAATACAAGAAATATTAAAAATAATGAAGATGAATTAAAAGTATCAGAATCATTGAATAACATTTCAGAAATAGTAAAACAAGGGTATAATATCAATATACATACTGAAAAAGAAATTACAAAAATATTGAATAAAGAAGAAAAAAATGAATCTATAATTGAAAATTCAACAAAAATAATTAATAATATGGTGGTAAATAATAATGAAATAAGTAATGATTTATCTCAAAATGTAATGAATAAAATTAATAACAATTCAAATAAGCTTTCTAAAAAGTCTTTGGAGCAATTATTAGCTTGTTTATTAAATATAATAGATAATTGCGATGTACCCAAAGGAGCAGTTGAGACTTTTGAGAACTGTCTTAAAAAATTCAATAATAAAAAGGATGATTCTAAAATTGATTTAGCTATTACAGGATTAGGGATCTTAGCAAAGAAACATTATTCAATAAATAAAGAATCAATTGATACTTGCTTAGATATTATACAAAATAATATTTTAAATGAGAAATCTTTAAAGGAACTTTCAGAAGCTTTAAAATTAATATTTGAACAAACTAATGTTGAAATAAGTACTTTTAATAAATTATTTAATATCATGATAAAAAATAATACATTAATAGAACAGTTATCTCCTTGTTTAGAATCATCATTAAAATTAAGAAATGAAGATGATATTGAAACAATGATATTTGATAATAATTCTAATTTAGTATTTTTAATTGAAAACAATTTGATTAATGAGAATATTATTAATCTTATTAAGAGTGTAAAAAATGATTACCTTAAAAAAATGAATAATAAATTATATGATTTTTATTTATTTGATGAATATTTAAATAAAAAAGAAAATTATGAATTTTTAAATAATTATATTGATAAATATGGAATTATTTGTGATAAACATTTTAAATTAATTCAACAAAAATTAGATTCAAAAGAAGATTGCGAATTACTTATAAAAATAATTGAAAAATCTAAAAGTGATATTAATCTTAGTGAACAAGTTCTTTCTAAAATGATAAGATTTAATCTTGATTCAACTCTTGATATCTTAAAAAAAATTAAAAATAAAATTTCTAATAAATTATTAGAAGTTTTAATCGAAGAACTTAGAAGTGATAATGAAGAAAAATGCAAAAAAATTAGAGAGTTTTTAAGAAATATTGATAAAAATAATATTAGTGAAGATTTGCAAAATTATATAAATATTGAATTTTGCGATGAATTCAATCTTTCTTTATTAGAATTTTTTGATAATTATATTGAAAAAGTTGATTTTGTGCCGAAAAGATATTTTATTAAATTGAATAATTCATTAAATAAGGAAATAAAATATTATTCAGAAAAATGCTTAAATCTATGTGTTAAAGCTTTAAATAAAAAGATAAATGTTCCTGAAGAATTAATATCAAGTATATTTGATAGAAATAAAGATAATAAAGAAAAGAGTAATATTCTAAGATTAATCCTTTCCTTATTTGAAAATAGTAATTATGAAAATTTTCTTCTAAAAAAATTAGAGTATTTATCACAAAATAATTTTGAATATTTCAAAGAAATAAGTGAGTTATTATTAGCACTAAGATTTAAGGACATAAATATGTCAATTTCAAATTTAATAATTAATAATTTAAATGAAATTTGCACTTATAATAATCCAAATAAAGAATTACAAAAAAAAAATTATAATTTATTTTTATTATGGTTTTTCCGTGATGAGATTACTCAAGAGCAAGACAAATTAATATTTAATAATTTAAAAAAATCTAATTTTTGGGATTTTTATGAAATACTTGAAAATAAAAAAAAAGAAAGAATTAAATTTTTACTTAAAAACGAAATAATACATTCAATTTTGGAAAAAATTTTTAATAAAGAAGATAAAATAAAATATTATGATTCTTTATTGAAAGATATTTGTGAGAAAAATAGAATTGAAATGCTATCTATAGAAGTAATAGATTTATTAAATATCTTTTTAGATCAAAAAATGAAAAATAAAATATCTGAAGAAGAAATTGAAATATGTTTTGAAACATTTTTATCAAAGATTTCCTTGAATGATACTATAGAAAAAATAAAATGTATAAGTCCAACAAATATTTATCATTTCTTAAGAACAGAATGGACTATTTTTTTATTAAAAGAAAAAAATATGAAAGAAGATTATATTACTTTATTCATTAATTTTTTAAATGATTTTGATTTCAATGAAAAATTAATTGAAAAATTAATAAATATAATAAATATAACAGAAGATAATTTAAATCACTTTTACCTATTATATAAATTTATGAAAGATCATAGAAAATATTTTAAATTTATTAAAGAATCAATTTTAGAAGTAAATGAACAACTAAGTACTTTAGATTTAATGAAATATATTTCACTTTACATTATCAAAAATATAATTAATATAAAAAGTGAAAATGAAAGTCAAATTGATAAACTTTTTGATAAATTATTTTACCTTCTAATAATAGACTGGAAATTAGATGAAATTACCAATTTAATGACTACAATATATAATAAAAATTTATTATCTTATGAAAATTTACTTGATATTATTATAAATACAATATATGAAAATAAAATTACACCTGATAAAAGAAATAAAAATGGAAAAGATTTATTCCAAATAATAGAAGATAATAAAATTTGTAATTTAGAATATTATATAAAAGATTTAGTAATAGATTTTAAAATAGGCAATATAGAAAAAAATAGTTTAGATGATTTAATTAATGAAATTAAAGATAAAAATCCAGATAAAGGATATATTAATGAACAATTATTATCATTTTTAAAAGAATCAGTTAAAAAAATACAATTAGCATATAATAGTCCAATAAAAGATAATTTATATTCTGAAGACTCAATACCAAAATATGAAATAAAAAAATTTACAAAAGAAGATATAAAAAATTGGGCGAAATCAAATCACTTAAAAGAAAACATAAATAACAAGGATAACAAAGAATTTTTAATTGAAGTATTAGCAATAACTGATAGAGCCAATGAATTAATATGTCATCATAGAATGAGAGAAGTTCAAATTATATCTATTTTAATAATTTTAAATTCCCCAGAAAATAGAGGATTATTCGCACAAATTAAAACAGGAGAAGGAAAATCAACAATAGTTTCAACTTTAGCAGTAATAAAATCTTTTCAATTAAAATATGTTGATGTGTTATCAAGCTCTATTGTATTAGCAAAAAGAGATGCAGAAGAAAAAAAACCATTTTATGAAGTTTTTGGTCTAAAAGTTTCCCCAGCCGACGATGAAAAAGCATACTTATCAAATGTTGTTTATGGAGATACATTAAAATTCGAAGGAGATATTTTAAGAGATGAATTTAAAAGAAATCCTTCAAGTAGAAGAGCAAAAAATAGAGGTAGAAATTTTAGATGTTTAATTATTGATGAAGTTGATAGTATGTGTATTGATAATTTAGGAGCTAGTACAAGATTATGTGCACCTTTTCCTTCTTATGACTTCTTAAATATTTTATATTCCTATATTTATAATTCATTAAATATTATTGATAATGCTTGTAATAGAGGCTATTATGGAGAATTTAAAGATGAAAAAACAAAGGAAGAATTTATTGTTTCTGAATTAGAAAAAACAATTAAAGAAATAATAGAAACAAATAAAAAAAACCCTAATGGACAATTCATTATTCCTAACAATTTAGAAAAATTTGTAAATTTACAATTAAGGGCATGGTGTTATTCAGCATATCTAGCAAAATATTATTATAGAGAAAACCATCATTATGTAATTGCACAAGAAGAAAATGATCCAGAAAGAATGGAATATATTAAAAGTATGGGATTTATTCCTAAATTAAAATATAAAATATCTCCAGTAGATTTTGCAAATACAGGAGTTGTTGATTTACATATGAATTGGTCAAATGGACTTCATCAATTTCTTCAAATTAAACATGGATTAGTATTGAATGCTGAAGATTTAACAACAACTTTTTTATCTCATTATTCATTTTTTAAAAGATATATAACAGAAAAAGTAAATAATATTTATGGAGTAACTGGAACTTTAGGAACAGAAAAATCAAGAGATTTACTTAAAAAATTATTCAAAGTTGATATTTGTATAATTCCACCTTTTAGACCAAGTAAATTTATATTATTAGAAGGAATATCAGGATTTAAAACGAAAAATGAATGGAATCAATCAATATTGAAAAATATATTTGAAAATATAGATAGAAAAAGAGCAATTTTAGTGATTTGTTTCACCATTGATGATGCAAATGAATTATATAATACATTATTAAATACAAAAAGAATAGATCCCTCAAATATAGAAAAATATGATAGAAATGATAGTAATGGAAAATTGCAAAAGAATGTTTATGATTCAGGAAATGTGATTATTTCAACTAATTTAGCAGGAAGGGGTACGGATATTAAATTAACAAAACAAGTAAAAGATAATGGAGGATTGCATGTAATTGTAGCTTTTATCCCTTCAAATAAAAGAATTGAAGAGCAAGCATTAGGAAGATCTGCCCGGGCGGGGGAAAAAGGTTCTGGAATTATTATTCCTTTTGAAAATATTAATATTAAAAGATTACAAAAAATAAGAGACCAAAGGGAAGAATATAGAATTCAAAATATTGAAGAAAAACAAATTAAAAATATTGAATTAAATGCCTTTTTATTTGAAAAATTTAGTAAATTATATCATAGAATGCAAGATAAAATTATTAAAATTAATTTTAATGATTATTTAGGAAGAGAAGTTGCTTTTCGCAGTATTAGGTATGATAAAGCCAAAGATTTTGCAATTTTAGATGATATTGAAGAAAAATTTGGAATTTTCTTAAAAGAGGAAGGATTAGAAAATGACAATGCAAATATTGATGAAAACAAAATTAAAAATGAATATGAAAAATTTGAAAATAATATTGAAAATCATTATGCTTCAAAATATGAAGAATTAAATCTTATGAATCCATTTAATTATATAAAAGGAAGACAATATGAAAAAAGTATAAGTATAAATAAAGATGATGTATGCTTTATTTCATATTATTATAAAGGATTACTTGATGTTGATGGCTCAAAATCATCAGATTTGAAAGATAAGGCAGTAAAAGGAATAACTAAAACAATTGATATTATTCAACAGAAAATCATTCCCCAAATACAAGGCATTCCAATTATTTCTAATAATTTAAGAATAAATAGTGATAGAATAAATGAATTAGATGAAGATATTAAATTAAAATTGAAAGCATATGAAAATTTATTAGAAAAATACCAAGAATCTGCTCAAAAAATAAAAGATGTTATTGGTAATGATAAAGCAACAGTATATATCCATTCAGAAGAAATAATAAAAAATATAACAAATGATTTATCTTCATATGAATATTTAATTGATTTGGGAATAAAATGTTATTATACTATTGATATAGAAATAGAAAAAGATTGGTTTGGGATTTTCACAGTATTATTTATTGGAATTGCAGAAATTGCTGTAGGAATTTTATTAACAGCAACAATTGGGAATGATTTTGGCTTAATTGATGAAGGAATTAATGACGTAGAATATGCATTTAAATGCATGATAGGAGAGGAACAATTTAGCTGGGAAGAATTTGGAAATAGAAAAATTAATTTTTTGATTAATTTGGCTGTAAAATTTACTGTTTCTTTTGTTATGAAAGGATTTAAATTAAAAATTGACACTACTGGAAAAAAGCCTCCAAAAGAATTAATAAAAGAAGTTGGAAAAAAGGTTGTCAAAAAAGTTGGAGAAGAAGGAGCTAAATATTTAGGAAAACAATTGATGAAAAATTGCTTCAATGATTGGATTAAAAAAATCACAGATGATATAATAGATGAGTTCAAAAAAAAAATAAAAGATTTACTTGGAAAATTATTGAATGATAAGATTAAAAAGTATTTAAGAAATATGATAATAATTGATTCTATTTCCAATAATAATAAATGGAAAAATGATTTTTTTGATAAAATTGAATGTTCGTTGAAAAGATTCGAAAATATAATAAAATCCATACATTCATTATTAAAATTCTTTATTAATTTATTTAATAATAATGAAAATATTTTTACAAAATTCACCAATCTTTTATCACTAGATTACAAAGAAGTAACTGATTTCTTTACATCATTAAATTCAATTGTAGATATTTTTAAAAATAATTTTCTGGATTTTTTTAAAAAATTTCAAAATTTCGGCCAAAATGTCGAATATAAAGATTTTAGTTTTACATTAAATGATTTATTAATTAAAAAATGTAATTTAGACAGAGAACAGAACGACAAAATTTTGGATATTCTTATAAAAAATTCATTAATTTCAGAAAATGGAATTATCAATAAAAATTTGTTATTTGGTGCTCAAAATAATTCTGATTCAAATAATAATATTAATTTACCGATATCTTATTTAAATAAGTTCTCAAAAAAAATAAGTAATGTATCTCTAGGAAATAATTTGAATAATGTACCTTTTTTAAATAAAATAAGTAATAATATAAGTAATGTACCTCTAGGAAATAATTTGAACAAGAATAATGTACCTTTTTTAAACAAAATAAGTGATAACATAATCGACACAGCCTCAAGAAACAATTTGGACACGAATAATGTACCCTTTTTAAATAAAATAAGTAACATACCTTCAGAAAATAATTTAAATAATAATTTTAATATTGAACAAATTCTGGGTGATCAATCTCAAAATATAATATCAAATGATAATAATGAGGGAGAAATTTCAAATGAAACAATTTTACAGAAATTAGATTTTAAAGAGTTTAATGAAAAGAAAAGCGAAATAATTAATGGATTAAAAGATATTCAATCAAAAATTGATGAAATTAGTCCAAACTTAGAAGATTTAATTATAAAAGAATTTAATGATAAAATATTTAAAAAACTTTTAAATAAATTGATTGATATTTTAATTAATGCAACTAAAAGCTCAGAATTTCTTCAATTTTTACAAGATGGATTAAAGGAATGTAAACAAGCTTTAAATGATGTGAAAAATGAAATGGAAATTAAGTAATATCAGAATTAAATAATTTCTAAATAATTTATTTAAATAATATTGAAATAATTTAAATAATGTTGAAATAATTTAAATAATTTAAATAATTTAATAATTTAA
>JAJJLS010022789.1:0-10702 GCA_023783355.1 Polyplastron multivesiculatum
AAGAAGATAAAGAAAATAAAGAAAATAAAGAAGATAAAGAAAATAAAGAAGATAAAGAAAATAAAGAAAATAAAGAAAATAAAGAAGATAAAGAAGATAAAGAAAATAAAAAAGATAAAGAAGATAAAGAAAATAAAGAAGATAAAGAAGATAAAGAAGATAAAGAAAATAAAGAAAATAAAGAAAATAAAGATAATAAAGAAAATAAAGAAATTAAAATAATTAATGAAGAAGAATTAAAAACCAATGATACTTTATATTCTTTAATTTTAGATTTGGCTGATATGATGAATTATCAACAAGACCAAGGTGATTCTTTCTTATACTATTCTATTATAGAAAGAATATTCAGTAATATATTTTTCGAAATTGAAACATTTTTTGATAAAAGTGATTTAATCAAGCATGCTTTATATGAAACAAAATTATGTGAATGTATTGATTTATTTGACAAAAATTTCCTATCAAAAGAAGAAAATATAAATAGTAAAGTAGTTCATTTCTTATATCAATTACAAAAAATATCTTTATGTATAAAGTCGTGCGGTGCTTTTTTAAAAATTTTAAAATTAATGAAATCTAAAAATATAGCATTTAATAATTATAGCTCAATATATGAAGAAAATCTTAAATTTGATATATCAAATTTAACAAAAAAAAGAATTAAAGAAAATATAATTGATCATTCTAAAATATTTGAAATATCTTTATATAACGAAGATGTATCTGGTTTTGAATTTTGCTTAGATGATATGAATTTATTTTTATGCTATAAAAATAATGATAAGAATTATATTAAAATAGTAAAATATTGTTTATTAACAGGAAATATAATAATAGAAAAAGAAATAGATAATGATTTAAGTATATCTTTATTAAATGATTATAAAAGTAATAAATTAAATGCCTTAGTTTATAAAGAAAAGAATGAATTTGAGCTGTTAATAATAAATAAAATTAATTTATCTATTGAAAAAAAAATATTAATCAATTCCCCCATAGAAAAAGAAGAATTCACCCAAATTGTAACATCCTTATCATTTTTTTATCTTATATCTCATAAACGTATTTATTGTTTAGATTTATCTAATTTAAATAAAACTCTTATATTTAATGAATTAAACCAAAAATCATCATTACCAATAGATAAAGCTTATTATTTTTTTTTAGATGATTATATCATCTTTAGCAATTCAAATAAAATTGATTTAATAAAAAAGACAATTGATAATGCTTATGAAGAAAATGATAGATATAATGAAAGAAATTATTTTGATAATTTTAATAATATATTTTATTCTTTAATATATATAAAAGGAAGAAAAACAATAGAAATGTATAAATGTACTTTTAACAATTTTAAATTAAGAATGATTAATTCAAATAAAGAAATAAATAAAATAAAAGAAAATAAAGATAATAGTTTATCAATATTACAAAAAAATTACCCAATTAATACTTTTGATAAAAGCAAAGATAATAATTATGAAAATATTACTGATCCTTTTAAATATTATTTGGATTATAGTAATAATTTAGAATCAATATTAAATAATAATGATAATACTCAAATAAATAAAAAAACTGAATATAAAATTGACAAAGAATTAAGTGAAAATTATTATTTGTACTTATATTCTTCAATGATTTACTATTTTTATTATTTAGATGGAAAAAATAATAATAATAGAATAATAATAAATGTAAATAGTGATATTATATTTGATATAATAAAACAAATAGCAATAGAAGAAAAAGATTATTGTCTTTTATATACTTTTGTTTATTTTATAACTCTAGAAACAGATATAAATAGTAAATTTGATGAAAAAATAAATTGGATTGTCAATTTTTGTTTATCTCAAGAAAAATTTTCATCATATTTATTCGAAATATTAAGAGAGATATATAAATATAATCAAAAATATATAAATTCCACAAATATAACTAAAGACATAATTTTTTCAAAAAAATTAACTTTTGAAGAAAGAATTAGTTATTTTTCTTTGATATCATTAAAAGACAAAAAAGATATATTTAATAAATTATTAGAAACCTTTTTATCAATGGAAAAACAAATAATTTTAGCAAATGGAGAAAATATACGCTATTCCAAATTACTTTATAATGAAGTTTCTGAAAATTTCATAAATTATTTTCAGGATATAAATATATATAAATTTGATGAAAAAGGTTATTGGGAAGAGTTTACACAAATTTTAAAAATATTTATAAATAGTTTTAATTCCATAATTGAAGAAATAAATAAAAATGAAAATAAAAATAATCTAATTTTATCAATAAAAAATTCCGTAGTAAGCAAAGTTTTATTTCTATTAATAAATATAATAATATTAAAAAATGATAAAATAGCAGAAAATAAAAATCAAACACAATTTATGAAATTATTGTTTAAAACATTTTATTTAACTAGAGAAGTTACAAAAGAAAAACATTCTACAGGTAAAGATCAAGAAATAAATATATCAGTTTCAAAAGACATTAAAAAAGAAAATGACTTAATAACAAATAATAAATCTATTAATGATATTAGAAAAAGTATTTTTTTTTATATTTTAATTATATCTAGTAATATCTGTAAAAATAAAGTTAAGACTGAATATAATATTAACCAAAATAATAATGAATTAATTGAAAATTCAACAAATTTTATAATATATTCATACTTTTTTAAAGATATTAAAAATATAAAAAAAGTAGATGATAATAATATTAATATAATTAATGATAATGATTATTTTGATATTAATTTAAATAAATTTAATGATAACAAAGAAATAGATTTATCTGAAGAATATCAAAAAAAATATATTAATAAAATAAATGCCATATTTGAACCAGAAAGCAAAGAAGAAAAAAATATGAATAAAATAAACAATTATCTTAGTTTAAAGACTTTAATAGATAATCTATTAAAAAAAGAATCACATCAAAAATTAATGACATTAATAGATAAGATATTTATAGAAAGAAATAAAATTTACCCAACTCAAGAATATTTGAGTAAGTCTATAATAATATCTTTATTTGGAATTATAATATATGAGTTTGATTTATATCATGATTTTGAGGAATTGATCCAATTAAATAATGAAAACAAATTATTAAATGAAAATAATAAATTGATAATATTTATTAATATTTATGAAAAAATAAATTTCTTTCAAAAAATATTATCTCAAATAGAGGAACAATTCTCTATTATTAAACAACAAATATTATTGAATAAAGATAAATTAAAAACTGATTTACAAAATCAAAATCAATCAGGTAATAATAATGGAATAAATTTTTATGAAGATTTCAATGACTTTATTTCAAATATAATTGATAAAATTAATTTCATAATAGAAAATAAAAAACCTAGAGAATATAATGATAAATCAGTTAATGTAGAAATAAACTTACAAAAAATAGATAATATTATAAACTTCTTATTTTTTTATTTAGCAGAAAACATTGGTATAAAACTACATACTGAAAAAATAGTAAATGAATTAAATGAAGAATTAATTCAGAAAGAAAAAGTATTAAATTATTTAAATAAATTATTATATATATCAAATAACACTCAAGATATAAAAGATTTAATCTATACTATAGATAGATTAATTAAAAATGGTTCAAAAACATTATGTTATTTAGAAAATAAAATTGAAGTCTTAGATGAATCTTTATTAGAAAGATATAAGAAACAAGTTTATATATATTTATTACAAATTATTAATTTACTAAAAAAAGATGATAATAATAATAACTATGATACTTCATATTATATAACTCTAGTTAAAGCATTATTTTGGAATTTTACTCAAAAAGATTATAAATTTATTGAAATATCACAATTATATGATTTATTCAATTATAAAAATAAAAATACTTTTAATAATTTTTTATTAAATTACAACTCTAATCATTTTAATATATCAAAGAGTACAGACATAAATGATGATTATTTATATAAAGAATCATTTTCTTTTTTTAAATTTATGGCTTTTACTGCTATTAATAAATTTAATGATATTGATAAGAATGAAAAAAAACCTTTTATCAATTATATATTTGATTTTATAATAACTATATTTAATAATTATATAAATGATATGAATGATTTAAAAGATGGAAAAAAACAAATAAATGAAATTATGAAAGAGGAAAAATTAAATAGTTTTCTTATGCTTTTTTATAGATGTATTTTAAAAAAACATATATGTACTCAAGTAAAACAATATTGTAATAATCTTCTAACAAAATTATTTTTAATATTATGTTATTCGAGCACTAAAAATAAAATATTGACTTTAAAAATAATTGAAATATTACTTAATGATGATAAGGGAATAGATAAATTAATCATGAAAAATGATATAGAAAATTTTAAAAGTGAATTAAAAGTTAAAAATTTAAATTTATATAATTATATATATTCTGGTAAGGTTTTGCATATTGAAAATATTTTTATAGAATTTTTATTTAATCTTGCCTTATTATTACAGCAAAATATTGATTATATTATAAACTATATTAATGGTACTGAAAATAATATGGCTTTATCTTTAATAATTATTAAAATAATACAAAAAAAATTAATTAGAAATGATAAATCTTTAATTTATAATGAAATAATGAAATTTATTGAATTAAATTATGGCAAAGATAAATTTTTAAATATTATTTTACAGATAATTGGAGTTGATATAAATTATATACATATTGGTTCATATATTCAATTAAAAGATGAAAAAAAGGGGATTATTATAGGTTATGCAAATAATAATACAAATAATTATATCAATATAAATTATAATAAAGGGAAATATATTTATTTTATTCATGAAGATAATATTTATAAAAATTTTTTATTAGATATAAATCTAACTTTAGATATAATACCTTCTGATAATTTAAATATAATAACATATAATGAACCCATTTTACCTCCTGAAAAAAATAAATTAATATACGAATATTTGATAGACAATATAAATAAATATCAACCTAAAAATATTTATATCATATTAAGATATATTAAAATTCTTTTATTAGAAAAATCAATTAAATTAAATAATGAAATAATATCATATATGATATCCAAAAGTATTCATAAAGATGTCCTTAACTTCAATTGTCAAAATATAACTTTAGAAAAATTAGAACAATTAATGATACCTTATATTTTTGAATATAATGATGAAAAACAAAATGAAATAAATACAGATAAAAGCAAACCATATTTTGTAGACCCTAATTCTCCTGATATATATTTGGATGACACTGATTTATGGTTTAGATGTGGAGAAAATAATACACTTGGATTTAATTATCAATATAAAAAAGTTTTTAATTATGATAAATTTAGAAAAACAAAAAAATTTTTAAAAATATTTAATAATGTAAATAATGCCAAAGAATATAATGAAAATTGTATTTTAATAACTCAAAATTTATTAGAAATTGAAAATACTCCTCCTAATATAAAATATATAATTATTCCAGATACTTTGATAGATGAAAATAAAATTAAAGATACTACAATACCAATAATAATGTTAGACCAACAACACTATAAAAATATTACAGAATATATTTTTGCAAAAAGCACTTTCCCTGAACTTGAAAATTTATTTATGATGAGTTTAAGTATTGATGCTTCTTCTTTAATTGATATCCCAATTGATAGAGTGTCAGAATTATTCACTAATCAAAGAGATTTATTATTTGAATTACTTAATGAACAACCATTAAATGAATTAGACAATAAATTAGAAGAAACTCATGATGAAGGAGAAGAAGAACAAAATTATGATCCTAATTTTTCCGAATTTAAAAAGATTTTATGTGGTAAAACTATAGATAATATAGATAAAAATTTAATATTTAATAAATTAATATCATTAATATGCAGAAGAATGGTAATTATATTAAAAACAAAACAAAAAATAAAAATACCCATAGATGATTTAAAAAAAATAATTGATTTATTAATATATGAAAACTATTTACTTAAACATTCAAAAGAAACAGAAATATCACAAATTTTCGAAAAATTTGTAAGAGCTGTAACGTTGGATGATGATATTGATGCTATAAAATGTTTTAGTAATTTAGATCATGTAAATGCAGTTAAAAGTTTTTTTGAGATAGAGCCAATCCCAAAAGCAAATAATGAAAATGAATTATTATCAGCCAATTATAAGAGTAATACTTTATATTTAATTGATAATTATTTCTTAACATTAAATGAATATAATAAATCAAATATTTTAGATCCTCAAATATCTATTGACTTTATATCTATATTAATTGGAAGAAATAATCTTAAAAGAACAGAGACTTTAATAAAAATATTTAAACATATGGAAAAAAATATTAAAGATTATATAAAGGTAATTGAAAAAAATAAAAATATATTTAGTTCCAAACAATTTACATCTTTATTTGATTCTTGTGAAGAAATATTTAAAAATAAAGATGATAAATTTAAATTAATCTATGAAAGAATAGAATTATTTTTAGTTTTTTTCAATATTTGGTATAAATTAAAAATAGATTATAATTTAGATTTAGATATAAATCATTTTGAAAATACAATTTTATTCGATATGTTTAAAACCTTAATGTTATTGCAATATTTCAACCGAAAAGAAAAAATTGATATAAATTATATTAATTTTGTTGAATTATTTTACCAAAAAGGATTATATAAATATTTATTAGACTGTGATCAATTTAGTAAACCTTTAAAAAGAATTAAGCTTAATTATTATGATAAATCATTTAATTCAAATTTTGTCACTAATTTCCAAAATTTAATACCAAAAAATTTAGAAAATCATATTAATAGTATCTCCCTTATATTAAGAAGTGTTGATGATAAAATAATAAATTCTGATAATTGCGTGTTCCTTTATGAAAGTGAAAAATGCAACAATTTGCAAGATTATGTTAAAATACGAGATAGACCAAATGATAAAAGAACATTATTAATTAAAGATAATATCACTATATCATATCCTTATAAAAATTTTTTCACATATTTATATGGATTAGGCTCAAATGACAATAATTCTTTAGGTATTCAAGATGGAAGAGGAAAAATAATATCAATTCCTCAACCTTGTGTAGGTTTAGAAGACTGTAAAAATATTGTAGATATTCAAACCGGATATTACCATTCATTTGTACAGTCTTCTGATGGAAATTTATATACTTGTGGAAAAGATGAAAAGGGGGTATTAAAATGTTTTACATATGAAAATGATTTTCCATTTTTTAATAAGCAAACATCTTTATATTCATTAGCAAACAAAAATGAAGGAGTAAAACAAATCACTTTCAATAATTATAATACAACAATTTTATTAACAAACAATAATAAATTATTTTGTTATGGAAATAATGAAGCTTTATCCTTAGATAATAATACAATCTCTCCAAAAGAAATGCCTGTATTTCTCCCAGTAATAAAAGAAATAAATCCTCCATATATAATAAAAGAAGTAGCTTGTGGAAATAAAAATGCTTTATTTCTATTAGAGTCAGGTCATGCTTTTACCTATGGTTCCCAAGATCTTAGACAATGCGGCTCAAAAGAAAATATACAGACTTATAAAGAATATTTCCCTTTATATCCACCTAGAGGAACTAAATTTACACATGTTGTGGCAGGAAAAGAATCATTTATATTTTTGGTTGAAGAAATAATGGAAAAAGGATATGGAAAATTATATTATTTAGGACAAAATAAAAATAACAATTCAAAAAGTGATAAATTAAAAAATTATTATATTTTACAAAAAATAGAAGAAGTTGAAGATAAAAATTTTACATTTATTTTCTGTAAAGATGAAAATGCCGCAGCAATAACTACTGAAGGAGAATTATATACTTTTGGAAATAATAATGAAAATGAATTATCTCATTTTTGTTATGCACCTAAAAAAATTGAAAATTTAAATGATTATATTTGTGATAATGTAAGTTTAAGTGACAGTCATATGGTAGTTATTGCAAGAAAAAAAGATACAGGAAAAAAGGTAGTTCTCAGTTGTGGTGATAATAAATATGAACCCCCATATGATGAAATTAAAGATCTTAAAGATATAGAACTCAAAGAAGATAAATTCTTTTCTGATAAAAAGAATAATGAGGAACCAATTAAAGCATCTTTATCAAATATGAAGATTCATTTAATGTCAATTAAAGTTGATTTAACAGATAATAATAAAAGAATATTAAATGAATTTAAATGTGTGAAATGCAGTAAATATAATCAATATTGCGTATATTTTAAATTAGAAGAAAATAAAAAAATCAATTACTATTGTAATAAATGTATTACCGAAGATACTAAACAAATATATTATGTATTAAATACCATAGAAAATGATACAAAAAAAAATATAGAATTATTATTAAATAGTAAAGAAAATATTATGGAATTATGTTTATCTTTTGAAGAAAATGAAAATAAGAGCATATGCTCACATTGTAATGAAGAAATTAAGAATAATATCTATCAAAGTTTTTCAAATGAAAAAATAATATTATGTGAAAAATGTTATATGTCAAAATGCAGTTTAATTGAATACCCCCAATTATTTATGACATATAATTCTGGAATTATTCCTAAAAAAGGAAACAATAAAATAAATATAGATTCAATTTTATATCCAAATATAGTTAAAACTGATACACCATATTTAGAATTTGATATAATTGCTAATTATAAAAAGGAATATATTATAAGAGAGTTATATGAAAATAAAGAACTAAAATCTTTATATGATAACACTTGGAAATTAATAGATAAAAATATTCTTGAAGAAATGGATAAATTAAAAGCCTTTTATGAAAATGGTAATTATCTAAAAGAAAAAAAAGACAAAAAAGAAATAAAAGAAATAAAAGATGATAAAAAAATAGAAGAAAAAAAAGACAAAAAAGAAATAAAAGATGATAAAAAAATAGAAGAAAAAAAAGAAACAAATAATATTATAGAAGATAATAAAAAGGATGAAAGAAAAATAGAAAATAAAGATTATGAATATTTAGCAAATATTGCAGGAAATTCTAATAAATATTTAATATATGAAATAATTACTAAATTAATTGAACAAAGAGATAAAAATAAATTATATAAAGAAGAATTTAAATATCTTGATTTATACAAAAAAAATAATATTTTATATAATATAGCTTTTGAACTAAGTAATAAAATAAATAATCATATATCAAACATACTAGATTTTTGTTTAAGATTTAAATACATCTCAGTGTTTAAGGAAATTATAGAAAATTCATTAGAATTTATGGATTCCAATCAAAGAAAAGAGATATTTGAGAGAAGAATTCAACAGAAGAGAAAATCCATAAATGGAAATAATTATATAATAAAGCTTTCTGATTCTGAAAGACTTAATTTATATCAAAAAAACTCTATAGGTCAAGAAAGAGGAAATACTGTGTTTAATGCTATATATGAAAAATGTAGAGATATTCCAAAAGAAGAATATTTATGTCAAAAAGGTAATAAATTATTTTCAATAAAAACAGAATTACCAATAAATTGTAATAATGATTGGCTTTACTTCCATACTATAAACACAATAACCTTTGAACTACAATCAGAATGTTTAGAACTATTTATACGGACACCAAATAATAAAAATAATATAGGTCAGAATAGAGATCTATTTATACCAAATCCATTAGCTAAAAAACAATTATATAAGGATATGTTTTATTTCATTGGTAAATTAATGTTACAAGCAATATGTAGTGGAAATATTTTATATTTAAATTTACATCCTATTTTTTATAAAAAAATATTAAAAAAGGAAATATCATTTAATGAAATTGAAACTTTAGATAAATTATCTTTTGATTATATAAATTCTTTAGAAGCTATTAAAGATGAAAAAGAATTCAATGAAAAATATCCTAATTTATTTTTCACCGTTCGTTCAAGTAGTGATAATAGCTTAATAGAAGTTATTAAAGATGGTAGATATAAAAGAGTAACTTATGAAACATTAAAAGAATATATTAAATTATATAAAGACTTTTTAATACATGAAATAGATGATCAAGTTTCTTTTATAAGTAAAGGAATTTTTGACATTTTAAATGAAAAAATATTTTTTCTTCTTACTCCTGGAGAATTAGAAGAATATATTTGTGGTTCCTCTGATTTAAATCTGAAATTGTTGAGAGAAAGAACAGTATATGAGAATTATGAAGAAGATTCACCTACAATAATTAATTTTTGGAATGCTTTAGAGTCTTTTACTAAAGAAGAAAGAAAAAAATATTTCAATTATTTATCAAAAATGCCTAGAATTCCTAATCTTGAAAATAAAAATCTTTATCAAACAATTTCAAAGCTTACTGGAAAAGATGTAGATCAAGATCAAATGATTCCAACTGTAAATTTTTATACTCTTTCATTATACTTACCAGATTATTCTTCTTATGAAATTTTAAGAAATAAATTGTTATTTGTTATTAATAATGAGCATTGATTATAATGAAAGATTAAATGTGGAATAAAATAAAAAATAATTAATAATTTACAAAATACTTAAAATTAATTGAATTTAATTATATGTTTTGAATAGTATTACTAATTATAAGAATAATTTTTAAATGGGGATTGGGGATTGGGGATTGGGGATTGGGG
>JAJJLS010022790.1:0-10687 GCA_023783355.1 Polyplastron multivesiculatum
CAATCCCCAATCCCCAATCCCCCAACCCCAATACCCCAACCCCATTACCCCTTTAGTTAAATAATTATTTATTTTTATATTAAAAAATAATTAAATTTAATAATAAATTAATTTTTTAATAATAAATTTTTAAATAATCAAATTAAATATATTTATTTAATAAAAGATCTTTACTCTTTTATTTCTTAATGATAACAGCACCTTTAATAGTATGGGTCTTTTTGAAGTAATTAATAACAATTTTTAAGTACTTAATCCATCTATCAACTTCTTTTTCATCGTCGCATTGTACATTAAGTGATTTAACTCCATCGACACTAGAAGGTCCAATAATAGAAAAACAAATTTCTGGAGGAGGAATCTTTCTAAACAATCCTTTACTCTTCTTGAAAGCATCTGTTCCATGTCCTTTTAATATCTTTTTAATAGTAGGAGTATCTATAATATATTTGGGCTTAGGTGGTAAATGACTTTTGATCTTTTTGGCTGAGACTCTCATTAAATCTGGACTAAATATAAGCTGCATTTGCTTGACGTCTCCATGATCGTTAATTATCTTAACTTGTTTACCATTTGTTAAAAAGTTTCTTACTTCTGGAGGAATAGGCTCAACTATTTTAATTTCATCTACACCAATTGAATTAGGATCTTCTAATTGTATTTTACATAAATTTACATTAAATAATAATTGTCTACCTTCAAATTCAATTTTTTTATCATAAGCTCCAACTTTTTTAATGATTCTATTAATTAAATCAGGTACTTTTTTCTCTTGTAACATTCTCTTATATTCATCATTTGCTTTTGCAATATTCTTTAAAATACTAAATACATTTGAAACTAATTCTATATTTGTATCATTTTCATTTAATAGTTTAATACAAGCCTCAATTCCTTTATATTGAACAAATGAAGGGATACATTGATTATTTAAACATAAAGAATTTAATAATGGTACAATTATTTTTCCTTCGTCATTATATCCTTTTTCATTTAGATTTACTATTAAATTACCCATTAATTCATCAGCTATTTTAGGACAATTTTCTTTATCTCCAACTAAGTTATTTAATAATTTATATACTTCAGATTTTAATTCTTTTACATTATCTTTTAGTGTATCACTAAATAATGCATTTTCTAAAGTGTCTTTCATAACATCTAATAAGCCATTAGTAATCATAGCAGATGAGAAAACATTATTTATTGCAAATAATGATAAAAGTTTATATCCATTATCTTGAATTTCTGGGTCATCTTTATATAATTTTAACATATTAATTACACTTGGAACTGTTTCATCATAAACTTCTTCAACTAAATATGGCTTTCTAGTAAGGGCATCATTCATTAGTTTTAATGACATATTTACTAATTCTGGATTATAATCTTGAAGTTTTTGGGTTTCTGGAATTAAATCATAGAATTTTTTGGCATATTCCTTTCCCTTATTATCATCTTTTAGATTCCTAACTAAAGCTCCTGAAATACAAAGAATATTTGTCATAATTTCAGGGTCTGTATAATTGTTTTCTTGTAAGTCCTTTAATAATTTATAAACTTCTGGTAAATCTAATTTTGCATAATTTTTACCACTTTCATTAAAAAGATAATTTGATAAAGCATGTAATGCAGTAATTTTATAATCAGGGTCATTATTCTCATTTCTTAAGCTTTTAAGTATAGTATCTGCAAAAGCAGTTTTATTTGCTAAAAATTCATTAGAACTTTGAGGAACAGTAATTTGTTCAAGGGTTCCTATAGAATTATTCATTATACTTCTTATTATTTCTGGTGGTCTTAAATAATTAACATTTTCTTTTTCTGGGGCTAGTTTTCTATATAATTCTTGTTGTATTTCATCCTCAGTCTTTGGCTCAACTTTGTCATTAAAAACATCAATCATGTTAACAGCATTTTCAGTTATTCCCATTTTATTAAATTTATCTACATTATTCAAATCGTTACTAACTAAACTATTATATAATTGTGCTAAATTGCAGCAAGTCTGAAGATAACCATTTTCTCCTTCATTAAAACCTTTATTTTCTTCGTATTTTTCTGGTCCTTCTTTTACAATACCAGAAACTTGAGTATTTAATTTTTGTATCAATCCACAATCTAAGGCTTCTTGACCATTTATTGGACTATCTTTAGTTAATACACTTAAAGAGCCTAAACATGAATTCAAATAATCATGATTTCCTTTAAATCTATCAATGTCATTGTTCATAGACTTTATTAAATAAAGGCCGTCTATTCTTGGTTTTAAATTATCATTATATAAAAGAGTACTTAAACCTAAAACATTACTCATTAATGCAGGATTTCTATCTTTTAAATTAATGCATTTACTCATAATCTCTAATGTTGAATCAATTACTTCTGGAGGCATTTCATCTACATTTGGAGTATTTTTAGCATAATTACTTATCATATTTAGAATAGCATTTAATAGATCTGAATTTCCTGTTTTTTTTCCTAAAGATAATAATTTATCTAATCCCATTGTATTAAATATGCTGTCAAAAGCAGTTTTATTTTTACATAAATTTGAGAAAATTACATTATCATATGAGAATAATTTTTGAATATCAGAATTTGCAGCAATTAATTCAGGTTTATCATATAATTTCATAACTTCTTCAATAGTAGAGTCATATACAGGGGATTCGGAAATAATTGGAATTGCATTATCACTATTTGAACATGCTTGTAAAACATTTTTACCATCAATAGCAAAACCTAAACCTTTATTAGTTAAATCTGGTTCTCCATCTTCTTTAAATACTTTATAATCATCATTTAATTTTTCCATAAAGTTCATTAAACCTCCTTCTAATATAGGTTTATGATTATCAGGTGCCAAAGTCATTTTCTTTAATAAATTAAGACATTTATGAACATTATCTGCTCTTTTGAAATTTAATTCAGGATCTTCAGTTGTTTTCATATCATTATAATTTTTACGTAATAAAGATAGTATTTTATTTAAATCATCCGAAATTTGAGGATTTTCAAGTGTACTTAGAGAAGATTTTATTTTAGCATTATCAGCTTTGTGAAGTAATAAAGTTCCTGAAACAAATGACATTTTTCTTAAAGAAGAAGCATTTCTCAATAAATCATTGTCTCCTGAACTACCTCTATTTTTTCTTCCATCATCTTTGTTAGGTTGACTATCAAATGGATTCTTTAATTTACCTGGTATAGATTTATTATCATCATCATCTTTGTTTGCTCCATAATCACCAAATCTACTTATACTTAATCTACCAGGTCTATTCATGCTTGCATAATTAAGTAAAGCCTTTTTATGATTTTCAAAGCAATTTCCAACTCTTGATTCTAAATCCATTATTTTCTTTTCATCTTCAGCAACATCATCTTTTTCTTTTTTGGCTTTATCAGCTTCTTTAATTTGTTCTAAAATAGGTCTTAAAGGTTCTCCTATTTTTGAATCTAAATTCTTATATAAGTTTCCTATTTTATTAATATCATCATCAGTTAATAAATCTCCTTTAGTCAAAGCTTTATAATTATTATTATCTTTTAATAAATTACATAATGTGTCTACCTCAGCTTCTGCAATTTCATCACCTCCTTCATCCAAAGATTGAACTGGGTCATTTATAATTCTATCTAATAAAGCTTTAATTCCTTGTGGATCATTATTTATCATATTGTCAATATTATAATTTGATTTTGATGCATTATTAAAAAGTTTAGATAATAGTAATCTGTTTTTATATGTCAAATCAGGAGCAAAGTACATATTTTTTAGATTATTCCACAAACTATCATTTTTTATAATTTGTTTCAATAATCCTGGGAATTTTGATAAATGAGTTAAAGTTTGTAAATCTAAATCCTTTATTTCTTCATTCTCATCTCCGTGTTTTTCTAAGTCATCAACAATAAAATCTAATAAATCTTGTCCTAATTTATCTTCTCCATTTTCTAATTTTTTAGATAAATTTAATGGAATAAATCTCAATTTTTCTTTATTTTTAAGATTTTGACTATTTATAGCATCATTTAGTTTTTTAATTAGATCTCTTACTCTATGACTATTATTGGGATCTAATAATTGATTTTTCTCATCATTTTTGACAGCATCATTTAATAAATTCCATAATTTATTTACTCTTTCTTCTATCTTTTCTTTCATTTCCTCTTTATCTTTATCGATAATTCCATCTCTTGATAAATCATCAATAAGATTTAGACAAGCATCAAACATATTTTTAGAAGCATCAGCTTTTATTTCAGCATCTTCATCAGTTTTATAGTATAGCTCTGCTCCATTTAGAACATTATCTAAATTTTCTTCTTTTTCATCTTTTATATTTGGATATTGCCCTGTAGGACAATTTATTATTTCTTTATGCAAATCATCTAAGAATGGTACAGATTTATTGAATAAAGTATTTAAATGTGCTAAATAATTTTGAGTAACTTCAATATTGTCATCTTCAGGGGAAGGCTCTTTTCCATCTTCATATTTTCCTAATTTATTCATAATTGTATTTAATTCATTATTAAATTGTTTGACAAAAAGATAATTATCTGGAGTATATACTGGATCAGCTAAAGTTTCTAGATTATTTATATATTCATTATTAACTGGATCTTCAGCAGATAAATTTCCATTTAATATATTATTATATTTATCATCATTATCTCCGGCTCCTTCTTGTTCTTTATTTGCTTCTGGCATTGGTTTATATAATGAATCATTTTTACTTGATTGTTCTAAAATATAATTATATAATTTACATAGAGAAAGAACAACCCCTTCATCATATTTTTCTTTTTCAGGCAAAGAATTGAGATTAAATGGTTCTAATATAGTTGGATTATCTTTATCAATTTTACCTGATATATTTTTGTTATTTAAATCATTTATTTTATCTGCTTTATCACTTAATATTTTATTAATAACTGGCTGATATGAACTATTTAAATTATTGAAGAAAGAGCATATTTCTGGCTGAATATCAGCAAATAAACTTTTAAAATCTTCAGGTTCAGTTATAAGAGATAAATATGTTAATAATTTATTTTTGTCTTGAACATCTTCTTCGGGATTTTCAGCACCTTCACTACTAATTGCATTTTTATCTAAATTATTTTCATTATCTCTTCCTTTACCAGGAATATTAGTATTTCTACCTCCATCTCCAATATATCCTGTATTATCATATGGCTCTTTTAATTTACCTGGAGTATTTGTATTTCTGCCTCCATCTCCAATATATCCTGTATAATCATATGGCTCTTTTAATTTACCTGGAGCATTTGTATTTCTGCCTCCATCTCCAATATATCCTGTATTATCATATGGCTCTTTTAATTTACCTGGAACATTAGAATTTATACCTCCATCTCCAATATATCCTGTATTATCATATGGCTCTTTTAATTTACCTGGAGCATTTGTATTTCTACCTCCATCTCCAATATATCCTGTATTATCATATGGCTCTTTTAATTTTCCTGGAACATTAGAATTTATACCTCCATCTCCATAATAATATAGATTTTCAAATGGGTCTTTTAATTTACCTGGGACTGGATTATTTTTTCGATATGCTCCTTTTAATTTATTTCCATTTTTATCATATACTTCATCTACTGGTAAACTTGATATAAGATTGGCATATATATTATCTAATTTATTTCCATTTTTATCATATGCATTAACACCAGGAATATCTGATATAAGTTTTCTATATGTTCCATTCAATTTATGACCAAATCTATCATATACATCTACTTTTGGAGTCTCTGCAATAACTCTTTTATAAATTCCATTTATTTTCTTTTTATTTTTATCAAATAATTCTTCTCCTGGAGTATTATCTTCATTTGGTATATATTTTCCTTCTAATTTATTTCCATTTTTATTATATGCTTCAATTCCTGGACTACCTTCATCTGCCTTTCTGAAAGTTCCATCTAACTTATTTCCATTTTTATCATAAATCTCTTTTCCTTGATTTTCTGGTTCTAATTTTCTAAATAATCCTAATAATTTATTTCCTTTATTATCATATAATTCTTGATTTGGAATATTAGTAACAATGTCTATATATTGACCATCTAAAAGTTTTCCATTTTTATCATATAATACTTCCCCAGGAATATCTGATAAAACTTGCCTATAGTTAGGATCCAATTTATTACCTTTTTTATCAAATATTTGTTCATTTGAATCATTATCCAATATTTTTTTATAAGTTCCATCAATCTTATTTCCATTTTTATCAAATATTTCAACACTAGGTCCAACAGAATCGTGTTTCTTGTATATTCCATCTAATTTATTTCCAAATTTATCAAATAATTCAAATCCTGGCTCATCATTATCTGCTTTTTTATATGAACCATTTAATTTATTTCCAAATTTATCGTAAGCTTCTTCAACTGGAATATCAGGTTCAACTTTTCTATAGATGGCATGCTTTTTATTACCATTTTTATCAAATATTGGTTCAGGTGGCATATTAAATATTAAATTTGCATATTTATCATCTAATTTATTTCCATTTTTATCATATACATATTCACCTGGAAGATCAGATTCTACTTTTCTGTAAGTTCCATCTAATTTATTACCTTTTTTGTCATATAATTCATCTTTTGGAATTCCATCTAAAACTTTTTTATATGTTCCATCCAATTTATTTTTATTTTTATCAAATAATTCAATATTTGGAGAATCTTTTTCCAATTTTCTAAATAATCCATCTAATTTATTTCCATTTTTATCATATATTATTTCACCTGTCATGTCATTATCAACTTTTTTGAAAGTACCATCTAATTTATTTCCATATTGATCATAGGCTTCATCTTCGGGAATATCAGATTTCATTTTTTCATATTTTCCATCTAATTTATTTCCATTTTTATCATATATTTCTTCTCCTTTACCAGCAGAATCAGCCTTTTTATAAACTCCATCTAATTTATTTCTTTTGATCATAACCTTCCTCATATGGTACATCTGAATTAATTTTTCTAAATAATCCTAAAACTTTTTTTCCATTTTTATCAAACACTTCATCAGATGGAATATCAGAAATAGCATTTGCATATTTTCCATCTAATTTATTTCCATTTTTATCAAAGGCATCAATACCTGCAACATCTGATAAAACTTTTCTATAATGATCATCTAATTTTTTACCGTTTTTATTATATATTTCTTTATTAGGTTCATCTAATACCATTTTTTTGAATTTTCCATCTAATTTATATCCATCTTCATCATATAATTCTTCTTCTTCTTTATCATCTGGTTCATATTTTTGATATATTCCATTAACTTTATTATAATTCTTATCATAATATGTTTCTTCTGGCAAACTTGATACAATAGTTGTATATTTATCTCTTAATTTATTTCCATTTTTACCAAATAATTCTTCTGCTGGTAAATCAGATAAAACTTTTCTATAATTTCCATCTAATTTATTTCCTAATTTATCAAATACTTCTTCATGTACAGGATCTCCTACAACTTTTTTATATTTTCCATTTAATTTTTTACCAGCTTTATCAAATAATTCTTCTCCAGGATCATTGTCAACGTTTCTATATTTTCCATCTTTCTTAATTCCATCTTTATTATAAACTTCTTCTCCAGGAGCATCATCATCAACTTTTTTATATGTTCCTTTTAATTTATTTCCATTTGCATCATAAGCCTCTTCACCAGGAATTTTAGGTTCGACTTTCCTGAAAATACCATTTATTTTATTTCTTTTCTTGTCATATAATTCTTCACTTGGAACACATGATAGAGGAGTTATATATTTACCATCTAATTTATTTCCATTTTTATCATATAAATCAATTGGATGAATTGGTGATTCTAATTTTCTATAATTATCTGTTAATTTATTTAAGTTTTTATCATATACTCCTTCTTTTGGTTTATCACCTATAATTTTTATATAAGAATCATCTAATATTCTTTTATTTTTATCAAATAATTCTTCTTTTGGTTCATTTGGATCTACTTTTTTATATTTAGAGAATAACTGATTTCCAAATTTATCAAATATTTCAGATTCTGGTTCATCTGAATTATCTTTCTTAAATGTTCCATCTAATTTATTACCATTCTTATCATATGCATCAACTATGGGAGTATCCAAATCAACTTTTTTATATTTACCTTTTAATTTATTCCCTTTTTTATCAAAAATTGGATATTTTATCTCTTCAAAATTTTCTTCTGCAAATATTCCATCTAATTTAATTCCATTTTGATTATAAGCTATTATAGGTTCTACTCCAGATCCTTCTTTTTTATATGTACCACCTAATTTTTTTCCTTTTTTATCATATGCATCTATTCCTTTTTGATTAGAATCAACTTTTATATATTTTCCTGACAATTTATTTTTATTTTCATCAAATAATTGTTCTCCTGAAATATCTGGCTCAACTTTTCTATATAATCCTTCTAATTTATTTCCCTTTTTATCAAATAATTCTATTGGTGGAGTTTCTGAATCTAATAATTTATAAGTACCATCTAGTTTATTTCCATTCTTATCGTATAAATTTTCTCCCATTACTTCAGGGTCATTTTTTCTAAATATTCCTAGTAATTGATTTCCATTTCTATCATATACTTCATCTCCTTGGATACTTGATGGTATTTTTATATATGTTCCATCTAATTTATTCCTGTTTTTATCAAATAACTCAAATCCTTGAGTACTTTGTAAAAGATTAACATAATTATCTCCTAATTTATTTCCATTTTTATCAAATAATTCTTCACCTTTTATATCTGCTTCTATTTCTTTATAAATTCCCTTTAATTTATTTCCATTTCTATCATAAGCCTCATCACCGGGAGAATCTGATTTAACTTTCACATACAAATCTTTTAATTTATTTCCATTTTGATCATAAACTTCAGAGTTGGGGAATTCAGGCTCTACTTTTTTGTATATTCCATCAAGTTTTTTTCCATTTTTATCATAAATTATTAAATCTGGTTCATTGTAATTATCTTTTATATATATACCATTTAATTTATCTTTATTTTTATCAGTTAAAGAAGTTGTTGGAAGACATGAAACTATATTTGCAAATAAATCATTTAATTTAGTTCCATTTTTATCATAAACTTCAATTCCAGGAATATCACATTCAACTTTTCTAAATGTTCCTTCTAATTTTTTTCCATTTTGATCATATAAATCATTGACAGGTTTATCAGAAAAAACATTTTTATAAGTTCCATCTAATTTATTTTTATGTTTATCAAATAATTCTATAGTTGGAGGCTTAGAATCAATTTTAATATAACTACCATCCATTATATGTCCATTTTTATCAAAAACATTTGGTTTACCTAATTTTCTACTTCCACCATTATTTTTATTACGACCTTTGTCATCATATGGTTCAAATCTTTTCTTTAATTTTCCTGGTAAAGGTCTTTCTTTATTTCCACCTTTTTTATTGACATTATTTATAAATGGATCCTTTAATTTACCTGGTAATGGTCTTTCATTATGTCCTCCCTTTTTATAGATATTACTTATAAATGGATCCTCTAATTTACCTGGTAATGGTCTTTCATTATTATCTCCACCTCTTCTATATCCATCAAATCTATCTCTTAATTTACCTGGTAATGGTTTTTCAGCAACTCCATATTCTTCAGGACTTTCTGGATTTACTTTTCTATACATTCCTTCCAAATTTTTACCATTCTTATCAAATACTTCATCTTTTGGTAAACTAGATATAACATTTACATATTTATCATCTAATTTTTTTCCATTTTTATCATAAACATCAATTCCTGGAAAATCTGACTCAAGCTTTTTATATCCATCTAATTTCTTTCCATTTATATCATATACTTCTTCATTTGGAATATCAGAAATAACCTTTTTATATGTACCATCTAATTTTTTACCACTTCTATCAAATAATTCTTCACCAGGAGTATCTAATTCAGCATTTCTATATACTCCATCAAATTTAATTCCATTTTTATCATATATTTCAATACCTGAAAGACCTGAATCTGGATCAACTTTAACATATGTACCATCTAAAATATTTCCAAATTTATCATAAACATCTTCGTCGGGTACACCAGACTCTACTTTTTTATATGTACCTGCTAATTTATTACCATTTTTATCATATATTTCTTCTCCTGGAACATTTGGTTCATTTTTTCTATATACTCCATCCAATTTATGACCATTTCTATCATATCCTTCTGTATATGGAGTATCATCTTCAATTTTTCTAAATATTCCATTTACTTTCTTTTTATTTTTATCATATAATTCTTGAGTTTGTAAATTTGATACAATATTAATATATTCTCCATCTAATAAGTTTCCATTCTTATCAAATAATTCTTCTGCTGGAGTATCTGATATTACTTTTCTATAATTATTATCTAATTTTTTCCCATTTTTATCATATATTTCTTCTTTTGGATTTTCTGCAACTACTTGCTTATATGTACCATCTAATTTTCTTCCATTTTTATCAAATAATTCTTCTTGAGGTACTAATTCAAGCTTTTTATATGCTCCATCTAATTTCTTTCCTGATTTATCATATAATTCAACACCTGGTTCATTTAATTCAACTCTTTTATATGTTCCTTTTAATTTATTTCCTAATCTAT
>JAJJLS010022791.1:0-10646 GCA_023783355.1 Polyplastron multivesiculatum
TTTTACTCTAATTGTATCTAAATTTTATGAAACATTAAATAATGAAAATATTATATATCCACACAATATTTTTATATTAATAACATTAAAATAATTTAATTATTTAATTAATAATAATTAATCATATTAATAAATTTTTTTTTTTTAAATCAGTTTATTTAAAATACTATGATTATAATATTTTTAAAAATAAATAACTAAATAAACTAAATAGCCTTTAATGATATAATTATTTATGAAATTTCTATATTATTATCCTTAACTTTATTTAATAAAAATTTTCCAGTATCATTATTTGTCTCATTTTTCCTTTTAATATAAGCTCTAATTAGGAAAAGAAGAATTACTATAAACAATAAAACTACCATAACAAGGGGATAAATCCAATATGAATCAAATTGTACATTTTTTTTCTTTTTTACCATCAAGCTCATATAATCATATGAAAAATATTCAACATTATCATTATAAAATACTTCTCCTACTATACTTAAAGAGTATTCGGCAAATAATAAAAATCCAAAATCTATTTCAAAATGTAATTCATCTAGTTTTAATTCTTCTTCTGTTAATTCTTTTCTAATAGTTATATTTTGCTTTAAATAAGTAAGAATATTGTTTATTTCATTATCATAATAAAATTCAAGCCAGTCATATAAAGTAATTAAATAAGTAACTTTATATTTACCAGTTAAATCATTATTATTACACTTTATATTTTTAAATTTTATCTTAGTTTTCACATTTTTACCTTTTTTATTCTGTTCATCAAAATCATTCTCTTTTTCATCTTTATCTGTTTCTTTTATGTCCTCTTCTATTTTCTGACTACTAAGAACAAATCCATAATCTTTTTTATTTGCTGTATATTTTAATAAAATAGTTCCTTTAGAATTTAGAAATTTCATTATATATTTCATAGATTCATCATTTATAGTATAATAATATTTTCCTTGACTTTCTTTTGAGTCCAAATTATTATTATTTAAAGTTGAGGTTAAAGTTATAGTATTATTTTTATTATTTTCTTTAGATGCATATTCAATTTTTATATTTTTATAATCTTTATTTGGTTTAGAAAAGGAAATATTATAATCATCTTTTATTCCTATTTCTAAATAAGTATTTTTTGGTAATTCTATTGATTCATATTGTCCTATGAATAATGGAGTTACTACTAAATTTATTGTATCACATTTAATTTTTGTTTTGAAATATATTTTTACATAATCATAAGAATATAAATAAGTCTTATTTAAATGATAAAATCCTCTTCTAAAAGGACTAATTGTCTTATAAGTTATTTGGGATGCCTCATATTGTTTGTTATTATTAATTCCAATTAATATTACCATTGTTGTTTGGTTATTTGTATTATTATATATAATAAATTTTCCATCATTTTCAGTTTTTATTTCTAAAAAATGGAAGTTAATGTATAAATCTTTATATTTTATAATGTCAAATTTAAAATATATTTCCTCATTAATATTAAAATCTTTTATGTAATTTGCCTTTTGAACAATTAAATTATATATATGATCATTTTCTTTTATATCCATAAAAAAAATAAAATCTTCTTCAATTGAAGTTTTATTAACTTCAATATAGTTGTTTTTTTTTATTAAAGATATTATTTCTTGTTTCTCATAATTTAATTCATATTCATCATTTCCATTATTTCCATCTTTTTTTAATGAAATTAAACCACTTCCATTAATTAATTGCATTCTAATTTTATAGTTATTATATTTATCATCGGATAAAAGAATCTTAGATTGGTTATTATTAAACATAAAAATATTGTGTGGATATATAATATTTTCATTATTTAATGTTTCATAAAATTTAGATACAATTAGAGTAAAAGGGTATTTATGGGTAGAATCTACTTGAATAAGCATATAAGCATCTATGTCATCATAATTTGTAATGTTAACCAATAATCTATTAGTTATAGACAGATTTTTTGAGTTATTATTTTCTTCTTCTAATAAATTAAAGTCATTTAAATTTGAATAAGCAGGACTTTCTTTTTCGATAATTTTTGCATATATTATTACTTTCTCACTATCTGGAACATATAATAATACATTATTATTATTATATGAAAAATATTTATATAAAGGTAATATAAATCTGCAATTTTGACTACATATATTTGATTCTCCTTGATATATATATTTTATCTTATTAGAATTAATTACACTAAAATAAAAATAAGAATCTTTTTCATTGGTTTCTATATAATATATTAATTTATTATCAGATAAATAATTATTATTTATCATTATAGAATTATTAAAAGATATTTTCATATTCTCTTTCTTTACAATTACATTACAACTCATACAATTAATATTGAATGGTATATCATCATTATTTTTATCATCATTAATTGTTGTTGTAAACATATATTTTGAATTTTTATTTAAATATCCATAAATATTTATATTTTCAAAGACATTGAAACTTCTCTGATTTGAAAGAATATAAATATTATAATAATTCTCATTATTTTTATTACAATTTGTTAATTTAACCGAAAAATATACTTTACATCCATAAATACACGCTTCTCCCTTATCTTCTATATAAATAAAATTGTCTTGATATATAATAGGTTTTTGAAAATTAGCATTTGTATTTTGGTTATTTTCTATTAATATATTTTCTATTTTTGCTAGTCCTTTAGAATCTAAATAAATTTGTTCAATATTTTTATTTTTTTTTTTAAAGAATTCATAATAATAATTATGAACATGTTCTTTTTCTATAATTCCATATTCAATGTCTTCATAATCTAAGTATGAATATAATTCTTTATCCTCTGTTATTTTTATTTTAAATTCAATATCATTATTATTTTCATTTTCTACAATTATATTTAATTCATATAAACTACCTATTTTTTTCTCCATTTCCTTTAAATCTGTCAAATTTAATTTAATCATATCATTATAGTTATTTATTGTATAATTGAATACTTCTTCATTAATTTTATATTTTAATGTTAAATTTTTATCAGACTTTTTATTTATATTTACATAAACACTTTTATCCCTTTTCTCATTTAAATTAGATATGAAATATTTTATACTTATATTATTAAAATCATTTGAAAGGTGATAATAATGATATGTTCTATCATTAAATATTAATTCTCTTGGAGATTCAGTTATTAATGGAATTGCAGAAATAGTAAATTCACATTTATCTATAAAATTTGAGTCATTTTGAGAAATTTGTACCTTTTCATTGCTGGTAATATTAAATTGGAAATATTTGTAATCATATTTATTATTTTCTTTATCAACCTTTAAATCGCAATTAATAGAATTTATGGTGACCTTATAATCTAATGATTCTTGATTTAATTGGAAGTAATATTTTACATTATTTTGTGGTAATATATTATAATGTACTTCTCCACTTGGTAAATATATGTAATTGTTATCATTTCCAGAATCTATTATATAATAAAATATATTATAATATGAGCTTTTCTTTCCACTTATTTCAATATTAAATGATTTATTTGAATCTTCTAATTTAAAAATAAATAATCTTGTATTATTATTATAATTATAATAATTATTTTCATTTTCAGATAATGGATATTCTTGAATATTTAAATCTAAATTACCAGTTAATAAATAAAGTTGAATATAAATTTTTTTTTCTGAATTTGTTTCAAATTGATCTGCTGTAAGATCTATTTTATATTTATTTAGATTTTGTACGTCTTGATTATATTTATCATTTTGTACTTCTTTTTTATAAAAAGAATATATTTTTCTGTTATTGTTTAATAATATAGCTTTGTTATCATTTGACATCTCTATATAAAATTCACATTCATCAGTATTTTCTTTATTTTCGACATCATCTGGACAATAAACAATTGTTATAGGAATATTATCATTTATTTCTTTATTATAATATATATTTTTATTAATGCCTTTAAAATCACTTAATTGTTCAATCATATCCTTAGTAATATTTAAATTGTCGGTTTCTTCTTCTTTTTTTGTATCATAATATAATTTAGGTTCACCTGATAATGTTTGGAAATGAATATTTATTTTATTATTTATTTTTTCTTTTAGCTTATAAAATAATATATGTCCTTTTTTCAATTTTTGTTTAGTTGAGACACCTTCAATTAAAGGCATATTCATTGATTGATAATAATATGAATTCTCTTTGCCATATACTGATAATAATTGGAATAAAACACTACCTTCTTTTTGACCAGATTTAGAAATACAAAATTCATCATAATCACTAGAGAAAATTATAGTTTTTGATTCTTCATCTATATCTATGTTGTAAGGTGGATTATTAGAGCTTTTTAGATTAACTTTTAAATTTTTTGTTTTTGTAATAAAAGATATTCTATAATCTGTTATTTTTTTACTATTTTCGTATGTATCTTCATAAATTTTATAACATTCTGAATCATTTTCTTTTATTATTCTAGTATATTTCACATCACCATTAAAAATTTCTTTTGAATCTTTTTCATATTCAAATTTATGACAAATTTTTACTTCCAAATTATGAGTAATATTAAAAATTAAAGTCTTTTGTTCTTCTTCAGTTAAATAATTATTATGATCAACAAAATAAGAATACCCGTTAAAATAAGATTCTTTTAATTCATTTTTTTCATCAGTATCTACTACGAATTGATCCAATAATGAATAACTTGTAAAAGTAAATAAAGAATATTTTTTTTTTTCTGTTAAATTATATTTAAAAGTATAAGGTTGATCATCTAGCTTCATATCAAAGCATTCATTATTATCTATAAAAATATTATCCTTAGTATATAAGGTATAATTAAAAACATAATCACATATATCTTTACAAGGTATTCTTATATATAATTTAAGATTTGTCAGATTTTTAACTGGAATTATGAGTGCAGTTTCTCTTTTAAGAAGTCTATATTTACTTTTTTGATATAATTCATCTTTATTTGCTTTTAATATATCCTCATTTTCACTAACAAAAACATAATTATCTTCATTTAAAGAGTTAGTATGCCTTAAAGATAATTTAATAATATCTTTTTCTATATTTTTAGAATCAATAGTTGCTGTATATTTAATATCTTTTGAATATTTTGGTTTTGTATAATTACCATTATAATCTATTGTTATATTTTTTTCTTTTTCCATATATTCAATTTGGATAGGATTATAATTTAAATATTCATATATATTACCTTTTCTTGCCTCAGCTAATATACCTAAGGAATATAATCCAAAATCTATAAATTGTGAAATATCATATTGTTCAACCTTTTCAGTATTAATCATTTTAATTAATTTACAAGGCATATTATTTTCAAAAATATCTTTTTGCTCAAAATCTTGATTTTCAAATAAATCATATATTTTAATATTATAAATAATGTAAGATATGTCATCATTTTGCTGGGAATTATAAGTATTTTCTTTGACTGGAGAAAAACTTATTTTTATATCTTCAGATACTTGAATATTTGTTTCGGCTAATATAAAATATGAAAAATCTTTAAAGTATGATAATCCATGTTTAATAAATAAATATGGTCTTTCCTTATTATTTCCATTAGAAGAAAGATTCATTTCATATTTTTGATCTCCATTTATTTTTAAAAATGTCTTTCCATATATTGAAGTTTCTTCAATATCTTCTAATATATAATAAGTTATTTTTTTTAAAACGAATTCAATGAATGGAGTATATTCATAAGTATTTTCCAATTTTTTTCCTATATTGACTTTTCTATTTGTATTAATCTGCATTAATAAATATTCATTCATAGGCAAGATATAATTTTGAGTAAAATCAAATAAAGTTAAGACTACACTAATTACATCATTACTTATATCTACATTTTTCAATGTTTTATCAATTGTAATATATAAATAATAATTATTATTATTTTTATTTATTCCTTCTGAAATATTTTTTGCAGGGATTAAAGAATATCCTGCCGTTAAGTCAGATCTATAATCGTTGTTATTTAATGGAAAGTCTGGATCATCTATAGTATTAAATTTTTTTGCTGTTATAAAATTTTGATCTACTAAATAAACTTTGGCATTATATGTTTCTTCAAAATCATCATATATATTTTTTGAATCACTGTAACTAATGGAAAATTTATAATTAAAATTAATATCATTTAAATTACTTATATCATCATCTTTTTTTATATTTATTCTCATAAAAAAATGTAACGGCCAATTATTTGAATCTTCATTATTATTTAAATATTTGAAATAATTATTTCTTTGGAAATTTAACTCTGCTAAATTATTTTCATCTTTACTATTAGAAATTATTCTTATATAAAAAGTAAAATTATTATTATCATTTGCATGTACTTCTATACAAGATTCACTTTCAGTTTTTTTAAATAATAGATTTAAATTTTCTTTAAATCCAGATTCTAAATAATAGTTTCCTTCTCCTTTTAATTGTTTAATATATCCTTTACCTTTAATTAAATTTATATCATAATGAAGTAATTCTAAATCTTCCAAAGAAGAAATCTTTTTATAAGAATTAGTATCTAAACTAATAATCATATAATCTTCTTTATAAATATAATTCTTTAACTCAGAATTTACTTCATATTGATCAGAAACAAAAGTAATGAAATCATCATGATTTTGTGAAACTTTTATTATATATATTATTTCTTCATCTTTATCATTTTCAATTCCATCTTCACAATAATTTGTTTTTTCACAAATATTCTCATTATTTAAAATATATTTATCTTTTTTAATATTTTCATTAACAGATAATTCATTTAAATCATTTATAACTGTTTTTTCGACTTTTAATTCTATGTTTTCATTATTAGTCACTAAAAATCTTAAGGTTTTTACTTTATTATAATGTTCTTTTTGAATAAGGAAATAACATGGATTATTTAATTTAAAAATACAAAACTCATTTCTAATTGAATTAACTGGAATATATAATTCATTTGTATAAGATATTACTTTAATATAGTACCTTTGATTTGAAATGATATTATTTTTTTTTATGTTATATTTAACTGTTTTTTCTTGTCCATCAATCAAATATACTTGATATTCTTGATTCATTGATATATTCACGCTTTTTTTTGTATTTTCAATGGTTAAAGTACAATCATCACAATTAATATGAAAAACTAATTTATTTGATTTTATTTTAGTCTTATAATAATCAACATTATTTTCTAAATGGCCGAATATATATTCAGTTTCTGGAACATTAAAATAAGCATTTTCTATTTTCCTTTTAGAATATATATTGTATTTATATTTTGAATCAGTATCTTTATCTAAATTAACATATATATATATTACACATCCTTTTTTACCACAATTGCTTGTATATTCCTCATTGATATCTAAATATTTATTATAAAAATCAAAACTTATATTATTAGAATATAAGTCATTATTATCTTTATCTTTTATTTCAGCATATGCGGTTCCTTCACCTTCAAGAAAATCAATATATATTTTTTCTTCTTCATTTTGCTTAATGTAAGTATAATAAATTTGAATAAAACCACTAATTAGCATATTACTCATAAATGTATTTTGTGGAAGATAAATATATTTTGGATTATTTTCATATTTTGTTACTTGAATACTAAAATCAATTTCTTCATCAACATTTAATTCTTGATTTATTTCTATCTCTATAATTAATTCACAATATTCATATAAATTATTATTATTCTTATAACAATTATTAATATTATTTTCTTCTAAAATAATCATTTTTGATAATTCATTTATATTTTTTTTATTATTATTATATGTTAATATTACTTGAATATCTGAATATTTTCTAAAATTAATTACATACGAATTATTCACATTATCTTGATTTTTAAATAAAATTAAAGAATAAGCAGCTTTTTTATTGTTTGCATTCAATCTATTCATATACATATATCCATGCTCTATTAATATTTTGTTATGATTTGAATTTTCATTATATCCCATATTAAATAAAGGATTACCTTCATTCAATTCGTTATTATTTGCATTTATTTGAAATGACTTGCAACTATTTATCATTATATTGATTAAATTGTTATCACTATAAATTTCTTCATCTTCATCATTATCATTTTTATAAACAAGTTTTAAATCATTTCCAAAAGTATTAACATTTAATATATTTGAAGATGTACATTCATCATTATTATTCATATTCTTTTTTATATTCTTATTAATAAAATTAAAATTAACATTATCTAATTCTCTATAATATAATACTCCATTTTCTAAATTTCTATTATTAAGATAATTTACTTCATAATATATTCCATAATAATAATTGGTTTCACCCGTTACTACAACAAATAAATATTCTTTGTCTTGAATATCTTCCGTGTTAATTATATAAACTAATTTATTTTCCATGAAATATTCTTTTTCATATTTAATTTCTTGTTTATTATCAATATCAAAATATATAAATACATCAGGTTTTTCATTAAAAGAATTAATATTTATTAATAGTTGCTTATCAGTTTTGCTAGATATTTCTTTTGAATTAATTATAAATTGTTCATTATCATTAAAGGAAAATAACCTCAAATTATTATATAAATAAGTTTTTTCTATATCTTCTTTCATTTCAATATCGAATTCACATTCTCCTTCAATACAATAAACTATAGCAACCAAATTTGGAGATTTGTTCTTTTTGATAGAAATAAAGCCATTAATATCTGGATAACTTCCTAACTCATTCAGTTGTTCTTTGCTGTATTGACATTCATCATTACAATTAGCCAAATATAATTTAGAATAACCTTTTGTCATATGAAAATTAATTTTTACATAATTATTCAAATCTATATAATGTTTAGGTCTATAAAATGTTGCTGTATTTGAATTAAGAAAGTGATGAGTTGATAAACCTCTAATTAAATGAAATTCATTATTTATTACAACATTTTCATTTAATAGGTTTGGAGAAATTTCCATAACTTCAAAAGATACACTTCCAAAATTATATAATGAATCAACTGTATTATCAATTTCAAAACAAATTTTATTATTTTCTTCAGTATTAATCAAATATATCATTGACTCTTGGTTTATTTGAAATTCTTTTTTATTTTTCTTATTTCCACCATAATAAGTAGAAAAATTTACATTTTTTGTTAATGACAAGAAATTTATGACATATTCAGAATTTTCATCATCAAATTTAAAGCATTCTGTTTTAATTTCGTTTTCTTCTAATTTAATATCAAAATGACTATTAACATTAATAGTTGTAAGTTTATTATATTCTCTTGTCTTTATAGTAATGTTTTTATCATTATCATTTTCGTCTTTTGCTATTAAATCAAATTTGATTAAAAGATTTTTTTTACTTTGGCCAAAAATACTATTATCAATAATAAATGCATATCCATTAAAAAAATGTTTATTTTCTATAAAATGTGATTCTATTAACTCTGAAGTATCAGAATTTTTAATAATTGAATATTTAAAAATAAAATCACTTAAACCATTTCCTAATACTGTAAGAATAACTTTTCTACCATTTTGAATTCTTTTATTGTTTTCAAATAAAAAGCTATAATTCATTTCAACTTCTCTTTCATCATTATTAGAAATTTTATCATATTTATATTTTTCAGTTTTATAAGATAATAAATATTTTCTTTCTTTCCTAGCATTAATTGTTGAAATATTATAAATGTTTATTATATAATTTGAATAATTAGTACAAATTTCTTTTAGCTGTTCATCTGTAATTTCTTCTTGATATGTTTTATTAATACAATCTGTCGAATCAAGACATATATTAGCAATATAGAAATGTTTTCTTTCATTATCTGGAGTATCACCTAAATATTTAAAATCTTTATAATTTTTATCATCATCAAAATTTGTATCTCTTATAGCATTGGTAATATTAATAGATTTTTTAATACCTATATAATTTAAAATTTCAACAAATTCATTTTCATAATCAATATGGGTTGTATTTTTACATTCTTCAGTTTTAATATATTCTTCAATTGTTTTGGGCTCTGTTTCTTCTTCTATTTCAATTTTAATATAAAATTCTTCCTTATCTAATGGTAAATCAGAGATTCTAATTTCAGCATGACCATTTTCACCTTGAATATAGTCTTTTAAGCTTATTTTATTGGTTTCTTTAAAACTATTTGATAAATAAAAATAAATTGTAACATTAACTTCTTTAACATCTAAATCTAATATTATGATATCTCCACTATTTCTATCAATCTGAGCTTTTAGATAAGTTTCCAAATGGGGATCTTCTATATTATCATTTTTTGGCTCTAATACTAAATTTTGAGTAGTGTTATTAATTGAAATATTTGCTGTTGGTTCTATATCATTTCCCTTTAATCCAAAAATATTCCATATGAATAAAAGATTAATTATAATAAATAAAAAGTTTTTATGCAAAATTTTGAACTTCATTTATCTAAATAATTTTATTAAATTATATTATAATTTATATTAAAAGTATACTAATAAAAATCTATTTTTAAATATATTTAAAATTAATAATTTAAAATATGTTATAATTAAATGGGGATTGGGGATTGGGGATTGGGGATTGGGGATTGGGGATTGGGG
>JAJJLS010022792.1:0-10504 GCA_023783355.1 Polyplastron multivesiculatum
CCCCAATCCCCAATCCCCAATCCCCAATCCCCAATCCCCAAAAAATAAATCAATTTTATCAAAAATAAATAAAATAAATATTAATTAAAATTAATTAATTTTAAAATAATTAAAATTAATTTTAAATTTTACAAAACTGTCAAATATTTTTAATATAATCATTAATTAAATTTCATAAAATTTGCTTAACTAATTTTTACTATCTATTTCGTAAGACTATCTATATAAGGCATTATTAAAATCAGATTTAAACAATGGAACAAGAATGTCTCCTTCATTCTGAAACATCAATTGATATTGATACACCTGCTCCTTTATCAATGAATTCAATAAAAGATTTTGAAAAAAAATATAAAAAAGGAGAATTAATTTTATCTTCCAATGATTATATTTTATATCTAGGTGAAGACAAAGATACAAAAGAGGAAGTAATTATTAAAAAATATAAGGAAGAATTTGTAAATAAACTTACAGATTATAAAGATCTTTTTGATTATAGAAAGAAGTTATTTTAATAATTTCAACAAAAATAATTTTAAATATATTTGTGAATTAATAAATTGCTATAAAACAAATAAAACAATTATTTTAGTATTGGAAAAATTTATAACAACTTTAAAGAATGAACTAATCAAAAAAAAATTTAATAATGAAGAATTAACTACTTTAATGCTTAAAATTAATGAAATACTAAAATATTTTTCAAAAAGACAAATACAAGAAGTTATATTCACTCCTGAAACAATAGCAATTTATAAAAAAGATACTCATCAGATTATAAATTAAAAATTTTTAATTTATTTCCCTATCATAAATTAAAACAAAAAGATATAAATGATTATGAAAATAAATCTTTCTTTTATATATCAAAAGATTTTCCTTCTGATATGATTTCAAAAAGTAACAATTTTTCAATTAATAATCGTTTTGATGATAAAATACCTAAAATAGTAGATAATCAAACATATTTACAAGCTTTAGGAGTTTTAAAGCATGAATTATATTTTGGAAAACTACCTTCAAATATTTTACAAAAATCTGAAAATAAAGAGTTTGATGATTTAATTGTGAAATTATTAGAAAAAATGAAGAAAAAAGAATAAGATGGAAATATTATTTAAGGCATAATCTTTTTTTTGACTTTAGAACCTGAAAAAGTGTTCAAAATTATATTAGAAAAAATATTGAAAAATCATGCCAAGATTTGCATAAAAATGAAATTGATAATTATAATTTTGAAATATTAATGAAAATAGATTTTGCAAATTTAATTGTATTAAATTTGGCAGATAATTATATTGAGAATTTAGAAATAAGTAACAATAATTTGAATATATTTAAAAATTTGAAATTTTTGAATTTGGAGAAAAATAAATTGAAAGAATTATCTAAAAATTTCTTAAAAGAAATAGGTAATTTAGAATATCTATTTTTAGCTTTTAATAATTTTATCGGATTAAAAGAATTTAGTGGAATATATTTAAATAATTTAAGTTATCTATCTTTATCACATAATAATATATATGATATTTCTCCTTTAAGCCAAGCAAATTTAAAAAATCTTAATGTACTTAATTTATCTTTTAACAAAATAAAAGATATTTCAGCTCTAGAAAAAATAATCTCTGAATTTTTAGAAGAACTTAATTTGAACAATAATGATATTCTTGATATCAAAATTTTAGAAAAAACAAATTTTAAAGAATTGAAAATACTTGATTTAAAGGTAAATCAAATTAATTATATAGATATATTAGAAAAATCCTCTTTTCCAAATTTAGAAATTTTGGATTTATCAAAAAATAAAATTTTTAACATCAATCCACTATCAAATCAGTAAAAAATACTGAAACATTAAAAGAATTATATTTATCAGATAATCCTATTAATGATTACCAATCATTAAATTTAAATTACTTTCCTTCTTTAACTAAAATAAGATTATTAACTTCATATATGAACGATATAATAAAATATCAATTAAAAATATTATCAATTAAATTAAGACTTTATGGTTATGAATTAAATAAATCAAATAATAATAATTCAATTAGTATTTTAATAACACCTTATAATTTGATAAAGAACAGGGAAAATTATGAAAATGAATCATTTGATTATACTAATTCTTTTAAAATAATAACAAATATAAGTTCAAAAAAAAAGATGATATCATTAATTTCTTTTTTGATGAAATATTAGAAATAACTGATTACGAAAAAAATAATAATAAAGATTTAATTTTATTCGAACCTTATTTGCCTTTATTAAATGAAATAAAAGAAGAAAATGAAATAAATAATTATTTTGTACTATATTATATTGATGATAAGAATATAATTAATGATAAAATTAAAATAAATACACTTTATTTACTAAAACCATATGAAAAACAATATGAGATAACGAATATATATGAAAAAATACCTCATTATATAAATTTTAAAACAACTTTACCTAAAATTAAAGAATGTTGCCCTTTCATAGAAAAAATAGAAAATAAAAATTTACATAAAATTATAATCGATGAAAAAGAATCATTTTCTTCTTTTTTGAAAAAAAATAATTATTATAACTATTTTCCAATTATTTTTATTAATTATGATTATTACGAAGGTTTTCTTAAATTTTTAAATAAAAGCCCAAAATATGAAAATTTCAATAACAAAAATATTTTTAATCAATTATTAATTCCTTCTAATAAGAAGTATTCATATAATCATTTTAATAATAAAAATGCAATTACTGAAATTGCTGAAATTGTTGAAAATAAAGATTTTTATTCAATAAACAATATAATTGAAATAATAGATACTATCAAATCAGAAACAAAAGGAAATTATAAACAAATAATAAATGATTGGTTAATTACAGTATTTGAAGTTTTAAATGAATGTTTTTTATTTGTATTAAATATTAAACTTTGTTATGGTATTTGCCCTATTAGAAATAGTCCTATTTTGTATGTCTATAATTACAGCCAGGAAGCAAAACAAATAAATCAAGAAAAAATAAAAGAGGATAAAACTTTATATAAATCATTATTATTCTGTAATAATTTAATGAAAGTAATATCTCAAAGTTTTAATGCTTCTTCAATTTTTGATTACAAAAAAAAATATTTTGGAGATAAACCTAAAATATATCTACCTGCAAATCCTCCAAAAACAAAGGATAATAATAAATTTATTAATGTTATTTATCATGATGAAAATTATTATAATTTTTCTAAATGTATCAATGATGGTGCTATTGAATTTAGAAAATATACAAATGGTACTTTTATTTTTTCTAATTGTGTAGAATCATTTAATTTAATAATTGAAGGAATTAGAGATAATTTAAAAGATTTAAATGATGATAATATTAAATTTTTGTTAATAACTACTGGAAGTACTTTTGAAAAAATATACAATATTTTAAAGGATAAAAATTGCAAGAATCTAATTTATAAATGTTGTATTTATTGTCTACATAAAAACTTTCATATAAATAAATTAAGTAATCCTGAATATTCGAATTTTTTAGAAGCAGTTTTTAATAAACAAGAAGAAGTAGATAATTATATAGTAAATAATTCAAGAGAAAATAACAAAATTTTTGAAGTCTTAAAATTAGTTAACTTATAAAGATTATACAAAAGAATTTTATAAACTACATGAAAAAATATCAAAATATTATATAAAATATACTAAAACCGAAAATCATGAATCTTATACACAAACAATAACATTAATGAGAGAATGGGCTAAAGTTAACAATATTAAACTTATAGAAAAAAGTTTATATAAAGGATTAAAAGTATTTCAAGTAAACAAAGATAAAAAAAAAATAAAAGAATATACTAAAAACTTTATTCATAAAGATATTAATAATTGGCTATTAAATTTGAATAATGAAGCTTATGATAAGATAGGTTACTTTGTTGGAGAATTGATGGTAAAATTAAATGAATATGGAGAAAGAAAAAATAAAGGTTATAAAGAAAATAACCATATTACTCTTTATAGAGGAATAAACGTCAGTTATTTGGATGCTTTATCTTATCAAATACATAAAGGTAAAAAAATATGTTTCCAAACTTTTTTGTCAACTTCCAAAAAAGAAGAAGTACCATTACAATTTAAAGAGGAATTAGGGAAATATTATTTTTTCATTTTAATAAAAATTGATCATTATTGGGAGGCTGGCCTAGAAGCTTTATGTTTTGATATTTCAAACATTTCTAACTATAAAAAAGAAGCAGAATTTTTATTTCATCCTTTTTCTTTTTTTAGAATTAAGGATTTTTCAGTAGATTATGAAAAACGTATCTTTAAATTAAAATTAGAAAGTATTAATAAAAAGGCTATTTTAGAAGAGAAAATAAGGGATGATGATAGTAAAAAAATTCATTATAATAAAATTGATAAAATAATTGAAATCAAAGATAAATCTAATAAAGATAGTGAAAGTGAAAATGAAGTTGATGAATAAAATAAAATACAAAAAAATTAATTAAAAAAAAATAAATATATTAAAATCACAATTTAAATAAAAATAATTTTTAAAATATTAAATGGTATTATTAAATAAAAGAAATCTATTCTCAAAATAACAGAATCATAAGTAGGATTTCCAAGATTAATTTCAATAAATATACCCTTTCTTATTTTTGTCTTCATTTTTATTGCTTGTGATTGAATTTGTGTTTTTGCTTCAACTCATATAGTATACCATTTATATCCTTTATGATTATCTCTAAAAATAATTCTTCCAAAATATATTTTACCTAAAAACGGTCTTATTTTCATTTCATAAGAATACGGTAGTTGATCCTTAGCTACAAAAGTTAATAATCCCCTTATTACATCATCTAAATCTGTTTCAACTGTATATGTTACATCACCCTCTAAAGGATTATCTATAGTTATTATTTTTTAATACATTCTTTAGCATTTATATTAGTTATTTGTAAATTTCCTTCAGTTAAAGGCTCTTCAACATTTCCTATTAAAATATAAAAATATTTTTCATTTGTATAATTATTTATTAATATTAGCATACCGTTAACATTAATTTTTTCTGTTGGACAAAAAGTGAGCGTTATATATAATACTATGTTTAAAAATTCTTTTATCATTGTCAACTTTGAAAAATCCGTTTGTTTGACCTGTGATTTCATCTTTAATCATCTAATCTTTATCACTATTATTATCTATAGAAATTTTTTGTATAATAGTTTCCTTTACTGGACAGAAAAATTCCAAAGTTGATCAAATTTCCTTTGGCTTAACATCAACATATAATTTATAAATTCTTATATCATTAGGTTTATCTAAATTTACTAAAGTTAAATCACCCTCAAAAACCATACAGACTTTTTAACTAAATTTGACTTTTAACCACATTACATTTTTTTTATTATTAATCATTGCCATATTAGTTTTATTTTTTAATTCAGGAGGAGATCATGAATATATCCTGGAAAGATTGTTGAAGGAACATCATAAAAGGGTTTACTTGATTCAACAGAAAAGTCATTTTATCTGGAGAAAGTATTAATTTTTGTTGAAGTAATTTCACTGTAGCTGGTTTTCTACCTATAAGAGCCTCTTCAATAGGCCTTAATTGATCTACTGCATTTTTTAAATAATTATTTTCTTCATTTAATTCAAAGAAAAATTCTTTAGCTTTATCCACATTACAAGTTTCTTCTATAATTTCACCTCTTTTTGCCGTTTTTCTAATCTTCCCTCCATAGTATATTGAAATTTTTTTTCACTTTCTTTAGTAAAAATAACATTACATTCATATGCTTCTAATTCTAAGGGCAAAAGTATATTGTAACATCTGATATACCATCTGGATTATTAAATTTAATTGTAGATTTTCCTTCTTCTTCACCTCTTAAAAAAAAACTTTATATAACAATTGTGAGGTATTTTGTCTAACTACTTCTTCCTTTCTTTTTTATTAATACTGATTTTTTCTTTTGTTTCTATCCTTACTTCAAATTTTTCCTTTCTTTTGGGAATAGTAATTTTATTTATAATTTATAAGCAAATTGACTATATAAATTAGTTGATATAATTTTATAATCAATAGATCTTCTACCAGTTATATTTGACATTAAATTATATATTATAAGAGCAGATTGAGATGATCATCCAGGTTTAAGATTTATGAAATATACTCTCCCATCTACTTTTGTTGATAATTTTGATTTAAATGTTATTTGATATTAAAATTCTTTTCTTGGGTCAATTTTGGCATCCATAATTCCTGGAGGATGAATAAAGCAATCGTTTCCTTCATATTTTATTGCATATTCTAATATTTTATTTGTTAAATTATATAAAGTTATAGGTTTTATAGCACTATCTCCTAAAATACAAGAAAATTGTATTGTATCTTTTGGATAAAAAATTTGCAATTTTTGAAATAGCATTATTAAAAATAATACCATTTCTCTTGCATTTGCAGGACTTGTTGGGGATATTTTGAAATTTTTTATATGTGTATAAATTACATATTCTTTTAAAATGGATAAAATCATATTTTAATTATTTTGTTTGGCATAATTGAAGTTTTTTTTCTTTTTAAAACATTTTCTTTTTCTTTTGGGAAATATGACAATATTATTGAAGTTAATCAACTTGAATCAGAAAAATCTTTAGAAAAAGTTATTGCATTTCTTGGTAATCCAGGATTAATTGATTCATAATAAGCTTTTACCCATCTTAATAATAATAATTCAGAACTTGAGTTATCATTTGAAGCATGAATTCTACTTCCACTATATTTTTGTTGAATTTCTGGAGGTAGATTTTTGATAACTTGAAGAAATTTCTTATAATTTACTCTAGATAAATAAAATATTTTCAAAATTTGATAAACTAATAAGACCCAACTCATTTTATGATAATATCTCCATTGAATAGCTAAAGTTTTACTCTTTTCCCATTTTGGATCCAAAACTTTTGCTCTACTTTGATCTAATGATATATACCTCTTATATAAATTTAAATCTAATAAATATTCAGGGAAAACAGTATTCAAACATTCTCCACATTCTTGTAAAAATCTTATTAATTTACAATATTATTCTCTTATTTGTAAAGCTCTTTTATTTAAATCTTGCTCTAAAGAATTATTTTACCAGGAGGCTAAATTCCAATTAAATTTTTGATTAATATATATATAATTTTTCCGTTATCTTTAACAATACCATCAAATTTTGTTTAAAATTATCATCAAGATGAATTTTTTTTAAATATTTTTTTACCATTTTACAACTTTGTTCAATAGCTAAAGAATTTATTTTATTATATCCTAAAAGTGCAGTAGAATTTTTATCTACCGAACTACCGACGTAACTTGAAGAATTTTTATAACTTTTAGTTTCATCATCTATATCTTCATTTATCCTTATATTTTCTTTAGTATTTTTATTTTCTCCTATAATTTCTTCATCTTTATTCAAAAAATTTTTTCTTAAGTTTATACTTTTATTATCTTTATCATATACAAAATAATTTGTATTTCTATCAGTTCTCTGGAAAAAAGAAAAATTAGTAAATAAACAATTATCCTACGTTCTTGTATTGGAAATTGTTGTCCCTCTTTGTCAAAAAATATTAATTTTGTAGTGAAAGTTATAGGTTTATTTGTTATCATTTTTAAGTCTCCTCTTAATTCGTTTTTAAACACTCAAATTGTATGATTTTTTTATAACCAATTAAATTCTATAGCTACGTATTTTAAATTTTTCTTTTGGGGCAATATCATTTTTACTTTGGACATAATATTGGTTTTTTTATTTTTTTGAGGTATAATTTGTTCAAATTCAAAGATACTATTATCATTTAAGGTTTTTTTTTCTTTATTATCATTTAAATTATTTACAATTTGAGGATTTTCAATTATTTTTTCTAAATGTTCTTCTTGATTTTCTATATTATTTTTATTATTTAAATCATTCATTCTAATAAAATTATTTCTTTTACTTATTTAATTTGTTATATTACAAATAAAAAATAGTTAAATGATTAACTATATATTTTTGTTTTAAAAATTTATTTCAGATAATAATGCATCATTCATCTTAAGATAAATTCATGATCATAGATGAATGTAGAAAAAATATTCAATTATTATTCACAAAAAGATTTCTTAAAAATTGAACAAGATAGGAAAATTATATTTTAATAGAATAAATAATATTAATGATGGTATGTCCAATTATAAGAATAAAAATCAATATAATTTATTTAATAATAATTCAAATAATTATCATCAAGGAATTTCACATTCAATTATGGACAAAAACTGTTCTATGAGCAAATTGGAAAATATAATATTCGCAAAGATAAAAACAAAGAAGTTATTTATTATAATGATAATAACAAATATTTTAAAAAAAAAATAAAAAAATTGAAAAATTTCAAAATTATACAATTGGTTTTCCTAATAGGAAATTCATGTTATATTAATTCATTTTTACAAATTCTATTTCATATCCCTAATTTTTTAAATGTTTTAAGTGAATATGATATAGAAGATTATAAACAGGATACTTTAATTTATAATATAATTTATTTATCCAAATATCCATATAATTAGGAGTATTTATACAAAATTAAAAAAATTATGGGAGAAGTTAATTCAAAATATGGAACATTTGAACTTAGAGATTCTCAAAGTTTTGCTATTGATTTTTTAGTTAAGCTTATTTCAGAAAGTAAAATTGAAAATTCTATGGATCAAAGTATGATAAGTATAGATGGAAGTCATTATTGCAAAAAAAATAAATTTTCAAATTTTGTTGAAAAATATAATAATAAAGAAGATCCTACAGAAAAATTATTTCAATTTGTCTAAGCATCTGCTGGATATAATAATCTTTATTCTTTTTCAATTAATTTACATGTGGAATTAAATTTTCCTCCAAATAATGAAAGGAAAACTTCTTTAATAAATTTATAAAATAATAAATATAATAACAAAAATAAAATAGATGATTTGCCTGAAATATTAATAATTTCTTTTAATAGAGGTATTATTGGAAAAAAGGTTATTAAAACTAATGTATCATTTAATAAACAATTAGATATGGAACCATTTATAGATAAATCTTTAAATAATTTAAAATCTTTAAATTATGTTTTATATGGTATAAATGAAAGATTTGGACAATCAAAAAATCAAGGTCATTATATTTTTGAAATTAAAGTCAATAATATTAAATGGTATGCTTTTAGATGATCTTTATGTAATTGAATCAAGCCCAAAATTTAAATTCTAGTGATATATTTGGATTGTATTATATTAAATCTGATTATCTCTAAAAATATAAATAATTAATAAAAAGATAATATATTTTTTAATAAATATCTTAATTAATTATTACATGTTTTTCATTTAATATTTCGATTTTAAATTTAATAATTATTAATATTATATAACTAAAAAGAATAATAAAAACTTATTTTAATATAAATTATATTCTTATTATATAATTAATATTTAATGCTGAATTTATATCAATAAATTAAAATTAAAGTAATATGAAACCTATATTTACTTACTATTAAATATTACCTATTTTTGCGTTGCTTAAAAATAGCTAAAATATTTTAATAAATATTTAATAATTATAATTTTGAATACTCTTAACTAATTTTGAATTTAATTTATATTTAATTTTATGCATTCAGATTGATAAATAAATTCTAACTTCTTAAATAATTTGATAAAAAAATTAAATAATTATTTAATTATGAAATAAATATAAAATAGTTTATTAAGATAGATGTCTAAATTATAATAATTTTTATTCATTTTTGAATTTCAGCCTTATTTAATTATTTAATTCATTTATAAAAGATTCTCCATAGATTCATGAATTTCTAAGAAATATAATTGAATTTACATTTGCCATCATTTTTTATATTGATAATAAAACTTTGATAATTTAACCATCTAACTATTTTGAAAAAGAAAAGCGATTTTCTTTTTCTTCATAATATTTAATTAAAAGCTCACCAATATATATTAAAAAATAAATAGATAATAATAATTTAGATTAATTAAATAAAATAAGAATTAAATAATAATTATTATTTATTCATTAATTAATTTTTAAAAAGAAATTAAAAAATTTATAGAAACAAAATTTAAATATATTAAAAAAAGAAATTATAAAAAAACTCGAAAATTCAAATGTTAAAGATTTTTTATATTTACTTGTTTTTTTAAATTAGTAATTTATATTAGTAAATATATTTTACCCAAAAATATATTTAATTTTAGGCATTTTTGCTTCTAAACCATTATATTTTCCAAATAATTTTATAGTAGATATTTCATTGTAAACATCTTCTATTTTTTTTAAAATATTATTATTTTCTTTATTGGAATCATATATATTCAAATTACAAGAATTAATTGAATTTATATCCACATTATATTTTTCTTTAATATAAACAATAAATTTCTGAATAGTTAAAGATTCATTTATTTC
>JAJJLS010022793.1:0-10442 GCA_023783355.1 Polyplastron multivesiculatum
CCCCAATCCCCAATCCCCAATCCCCAATCCCCACTCCCCAATCCCCATTTTTTTGTAATTATTAAACATAAAAATATATAAATATATACAAAATTAATTAATAATAATAATTAATAAATAATAATTAATAATAAATTTAAAATAATAAAAATTATATTTTTTAATTATGTTGTTCTTTATCAAATAAAATTAAATTTAGATTTTTTCATATAAAAAAAGAGAAAAATATAATTTCTCCCATAAAGTTAACATAATAAATTAAGATATATATTTATTTAGAATTAATACAATGTTATATAATAAACTTATTTTTTTATATAAGCTAACTTTTCTGAGTATACCAAGAATTAATCCATAAATAATTTTAATAATTATAATCTCAACAAAAGCAATTCCATAAGATTCAAAAATATGATTTTTAGTTCCCAAATAAATTCCACAAAAAGTAATCAAATAAAAAGAGCAAAATAATATTAGTAAAAATTGCATAACTAAATATATAATTATATTCCTTTTAATTTTATAACTTATTTTATTAAATTTTTCTTCTACTTTTACTTTATTAGAGCTCTTCACATTATTTAATTTTTTGACTTTATGTTCGTTAGATAGTAGACATGTAAATAATCTGAAAATGAGCCATACAATTAAATTGGAAATAAATCCATATAATAGATAATAATTAGTATTTGGATAATTTTCTTTTTCCCATATATTATGAATTGTTTTAATATCATAAAAGAATGTCAAAAATGTTAATAATAATATATGACATAATAAATAAAGACTAAACATAAGTGAAATAATATCATATTTCCCTGGTAATAATAATATTTTAATTAAATATATTTTATCAAAGATAGATGTTAGTACGACTACAATAGAATCAAATTTATCATTTAATAAAGAATAATTATATTTTGTTCTTATTAATTTTTCTTCTTCTTTCATTGATTGGAAAAATCCTTTTTGAGTTTCAATACCATTCTTTTGAAGATATTTATTAATTTCTATATCATTTACTTCACTTATAGTTTCATATTTTTTTTTTTCATCATAATTATTTTTTTCATCAAAATCTAAAATGTTTTGTTTATATTCATTATATTTATTTTTATTTTTTTTTATGCTAATTACATTTAATTCATTTTTCTGGTCTTCATCATCCGCTATAACTATGTTATGCTTAGGCGGGTTACCTTTCATTTTTACTTCCTCTGTATTCATATTTCTTTTAGTACTACTACTATTATTATCATTAGTATTATTATTACTATATTTATAAGTCTTATCTATTTTATTATTTTTTATTTTATCATTTTCACTATTGTTATATTCTATATTTATATTTTTTTCATCTTCTTTACTATCTATTATTTTTGCTCTTATTTTATTAATTAAAGAATAAATACCTTGGAATATAACAATAAATAATAATCCTATTTCAATAATGATAAAAATAAGACAAATAATAAATGCAGCGTTTCCCATAATTTTTACTTTTTTTAAACATTTTAAAACAGGTAAATTAGTTGGTCCTTTTTGATTATTATCTATTTCATTTTTATTAATTTGATATATTTGAACTTGATGTGACCTATCTACATCTATCTCACTTTTTATAGAGCAATTACAATATATTCTTTCCCCTTCAAAATCTGTATAATCATAAGTACACATTGATTCACAAAAAGAATAATTAGGGAATAAATATTGTAATCTATCTTCTAAAACTAAATCTTTTCCATCAATTTCAACTGAAATGCAAATATCAGAATATATTGAACTGTTATAATTAAAAGTATCTATAGATTTATCTTTTTCATATAATAATTTACCTTTATTGAATTTATTTAATATTTCTTTTTTTTCTTCTTCTCCTATTTCTTCATCTTCTAAATTTCTTAATTTTTTTAACATATAAGTAATAGGATAAGAAATTACTACTTCATTTTTTTCACAAACCGAGGCATCTAATTTTCTACCATCTTTTGAATTTATAAATTCGTATTCAATTGGATTAACAATTAATTTTTTATTTTTTGATTTTAAATCTAATTTTACTACTACTATATCATCCTTATTTTCCATATTGTTACTTTCATATATTTTATCAATACATCCAGATAAATCTATATAAGCTAAATTTGTTCTCATTATAGATTGTTTATTTTTTTTATCTTCCCTATTTAATCCATATATTTGCAAAGAAGCTTTTTCATTATTTATAACTAAACCACCTTCTGGAAGGCCATGATATATTTCTGCTATTTTATTAGAGATATTTGCTACTATAACTTCTAAATTTTCTGATTCTGGGGAAAATTCACAACTATAATCATTTTTATTTTTTTGTGTAAATAAAGGGCAATCTTTATAACAAACTTCTCCATATTTATATAATTCTCTTTCACTGCAGTCATAAATGCATTCTTTTGTTTCATTAATATAATATAGTCTACCATTTGCATTTGTACAATTTTTCAAACCACAAGCATAATATTCTCTTAAATCTGTTGAATTTTTTTCTTTATACCAAAAATATTTTTCATTATCACATTGACAAATATCTTCATTTTCTTTTTCTTTTGTTCCAGCTGGGCAATTACTATAACATATATAATTAAATTCTTTATTATAATTTTGTTCAGTGCATTTTTCTTTTTCTGTAACACATTCCTTTGTTGCTTTTATATAATAAGGATGAGTATTATATTTACATTTTCCATCTTTATTTTCTTCACAATATATTAAACCATTTTGTTGTTTATACCAAATATTATTACATTTACATTCATTTCCTTTAAATATATCGATACTTGTTCCTGGAGGGCAGGTTGAATAGCATATATTATTATATAAATAAGGGGAATCATATGGACATTTGAAATCTTCTGAAAATTTAATACATTGTTTTTTTACTTTTATTGTAATTTCATCATCATCACATTTATCTAAACAGACAATTAAATTATTTTCTGGATTTATTCTCCAGTAATCTTCACATTCACATTCATTTGTACCATCTTTTGGTTTAACATTATATCCATATTGTTTTGCTTCATTACAATTTGAAAAACATTCATTATTAAAGTAAAATTCATATTTTTTGGGACAATTTTTAACACATTGATTAGTATTTTTTATCAAATACTTTAAATCTTCATTGATAATAGTGCAATTATTATTTTCATTTTGAATACATTCCCCATTTTCAGACCATAAATATTTACACTTGCAAGTATAACTTGAAATATCAGTTTCTTCATATGGAATTTTATCCATATTATTTCCACAAGATGATAAACATTCATTATTATAAAATATATTAGAATTTGTGTCACTACATTTTTTAACACATTCATTTGTATCTTTTATTAGATAAGGGAAATTTTCTGTACATATTTCATCTTCATTTAAACATATATATTTATTTTCTGACTCTTTATACCAATTTTTTTTACATTTACATGTTTTTTTACCTTCCTCTTCAGTCTCACTCATTCCAGAAGGACAATTTTGTAAACATTTGTTATCAAATATAATATTATATCCTTCACAATTTTGAATGCATTGTTTTTTTTCTGGTATAAGATATTTATAATTACTAGGACAATTTTTATCTTCACTTAAACAAATTTTTTTTTGATTTGCATCAAAGTAATATTTATATTTGCATTCACATTTTATTTTTCCATCATAAATTCCTTTCTCAGTATTTTCTGGACATAAACCATTTAAATCACAAATATTCTCTGAAGGTGATAATACACCAAAACAATTTTTTATACATTGATTAGTACCATTTATTTGAATTGGATAATTTTGACTATCCTTATCCATTTCTCCGCATTCATTTATATTTTTATCAAAACATTTTAAAATTCCTTCATCATTAAAATAATATAAATTCATACATTCACATTTTCCTTTATTTTTATTTCCTCTTAAAAATAATGTTTCATCACATTTTATTACACATTCCCTTTCTGGAGTATAAAAATGTGTATATTCTATTTCACTACAACTATTGATACATAATGTCATTTCTTTATCATCTGGAGCTTTTTCTTTTATCCAAAAACTATTTATATCACAATTTGATACACATTGTTTTTCTTTTTCTTTATAAATTGCATAATTTGTATCACAACTTTTTATACACTCAAAAGAATCCATTTTATGATAAGGATGAGTTGAAGGGCAATGTTCTAAACATTCTTTTACTTGATTAGGTTCTAAATTTACAAAATATTTTTTTTCATTAGGACAGATATCTACACATTCTTTATGAGTTAAATTATGATTTATAAAAAATGGACATGATGTAACACATTCTTTGGCAATAATTTTCGGATCTTTATTAGTAATATAATAATTTTCACAAGAACCTAAGCATTTAAATAATTTATTATTACTATCTATATCCTCTATATGTAAAAATTGATAATCTATTGGGCAATCAGTTAAACAATAGTGCTTTAAATCTATTTCCCCATGTTCGAAATTAGCAATAAAATATTTTTGGTTAGAAGGACAATAATCTACACAATTTTGGTTATATATATATTTTTTATCATCTGGACAACTAGATTTACATTCATAATCATTATAAATATAATCTCCATCTTTACATTTTTTTAAACATTTTCTTTCCGATTCATAATAATAATTATAACCTGATTTAGAAGATAGACATGATAAGACACATGTACCTGTTTCATCGACATATTTATTACTTTCTATAGGACAATCCTTTATACATTCAAATCCATTTTTTTTATATTCTTCAGGGCATTTATCTCTACAAATATTATCAGAAGGTATATAATATTGATAACCAATATATTTACATTTTTCTGAGCAATAATTATCTATATCGTAAAATTGTTTATCATTAGGGCATTCTGTTACACATGTATTAATTTTAAATATAGAATTTTCATCTTTTGGTTCATAATAAAAATATTTATTATCTTCAGTAGTTTTTTCACTGCAAGATTTTATACATATTTTTGTATTTTGAATATTAAAATCTCCTGAATTGCATTCTTTCAGACAAATATTTTCTTTTTCATAATAATACAAACTTGTATCACAAAAATCTTTACATATATATTCTTTCGGGTCTTCAATATTATCAGGGTTTGCAAATTGTAATTCTTGGCATTTATCATGACATTCACTTCCAATTATAAAATTAAATGGTTTAGGACAATTGTTATTTGGTTCTTCATCATCATAGCATATAAAATCATTAATTGTATATTTATTGCATGAATCAACACAATATTTTTGTGAATTAATAGTTCTTAAAAATTTATGAGTTGAATTGATGTCACATTTATTTACACAAGAATTATCTTTCTTATTTGTAATATTATTTATTCCATAGCATCCATTATCACATATTTTATCTTGCTGATAATTTTGGATTGTTACAGGGCAAGTAGCTTGACATTTTTTTTCAGATTTATCAGTAAAAGGGTATAAATGATTCTCTAAACAAAGCGAATAGCATTTATTATCATTTTCATTATAGTAAGGTTTATTTTCAGGACAAATTTCAACACATTCATTTGTGCCATCTATAATTTTACTTAGACAGTCTCTTTTGCATTCATAAATAATATAAGATGGGTTTGTTTCAATTTGATTAATTTTTTTATAATATTGACCATCAATTAAAGGATCACATTTATTCTTACATTTATTACCATTTCCAATATAAGTTTCTCCTAAAGGGCAATATTCTACACATTCTTGATTAGAGGTCATATAATAATTTATTGTATTTCCATTTAAATCTAATTTATTAATTGAAGCACAACTATCAACACAATGGTAAATATCATTTTCTTCTTTATAAAAAGGCTTATTTGTACATTTTGTAACACATTTATTTTCTTCTTCATATAATCCTTTAGGGCAAGAATCACGACATTCTTTTCCATATTCCTTTTGAGTTGAACCACAAGAAGATAAGCAAATATAATTTTTATAAGTATCATCATACCTATAAAATTTTAAAATACTATTTTCTTTTTCGCAATTAGATGTACATTTTTTATAAATTAATCCTCCAATTGATAATTCTACAACAAATGGTTCTTCTTCAGGACATTGACCAGAACATATATTTTCATTAATAATATATTTTTCATTATCTTTAGTTGTATCACATTTAAGAACGCATTCATTTTTTCCTTTCTCTTTTATATATCCATTATAACATTGATTTAAACAAATATTATCATCAAAATAATATTTATAATTGTCAGGACATTTTTCAATACAAGGTTGTGGATATGTATTTGCATTTAAAGAGTATTTGAATTTTACCTGATCTTTGCATGATTCTAGACATTCATTATTTTCATTATAATAATAATAAAATATTTTTCCATTTATTTTTTTCTCACATTGATCTATACATTTCTTATCTCCTTCAAAATAATATTTAGAAATATCTTTACAATTTGCAACACATTTTTTTGTTCCTTCTAATTCAATATATTTGTGTTCACATTCATCTAAACAGTAATTTCCATTTTCATCTTCATATTCATATGGATAAGATAAAGGGCATTGAATAACACAATTACCTTCATCAGTTTCTACTATTTGACTTGATTCAAGGTTCTTAATTATCCTATAAGGACAAATATCATAACATATTTTTTCTTTATATGAATAATAAAAATACTCAGTACCATCACCAACATCATCATCATTAGCATCTTCACCAACATTATTACATTTTTCATTTTGACATTTTCCTAACTCGATAATATTTCCATTTTCTATTTTATAAGGGATTTTAAATTGATTAGAATTACAATCTTTAACACATTCTTTATTCATTGTATAATATAATCCAACAGAAGAGCATATATTTATTTCTTCATTTTCATTTATACATTTAATTATGCCTGAAGAATTATAATAATAATTGTCGCATGGTTCATAACTACATTCATATCCCTTTTCATATATATAATTACCTGGAATATCTTTACATGATTTATAGCAAATATTTTTTAGATTTGAATTAGAAGTATCTGTTTCCTCAATAGAATATAAATAATTATTGCCTTCAATTGAACTACAACTTTTTCCAAACATACATATGTTATCATCATTTTTATGAAATTTATAGGTAGCTCCGTCAAAAGAATCGTTTGTATCATTGGCTTCATCTGGACAGGAATCTAAACATTTTATATTGCCTTTATATGGCCAATAATGCTTATGGATTTGAGCGCTATTATCAGGATCCTCAGGATTCTCTTGAGTATATGGATAATCTTTTAAATCTTTAATATAAAATCCTTCACCATATTTTAAATTATTAGGGTTATCTGGAATATTACAAGTATTACATTCATTGTAGATACGATCTTTAAATTTTTTTTCTTTATCAGAAGGACATTTCTCATAACAGATATTATCATATTTTAATAAATCTCCACAATCTAATACACATTCCCCAGTATTATAAATATAATTAGGATGAATATTATTTTCAGTTTCACAAGTTTCTAGGCAGTGGGTACCAAAATAAAATTTAAAAGATGTTTCTTTACAGTCTACACAGGTTAAATTATAATAATCTATATGTTTTATATCTTTTTTGGTTCCCTCATTATCAGTATAATCTTCTTCACAATTTTCTGAACAAATTTTTAAATTATGATAATTATAAACATATGTAGGAATTTTTTGAAAATAATCTAGTTTTTTTGTATCTGAACAATCTCTAAGACATGAACTTTTATATTTATAAGGAAAAGATTCTGGACAATTATTAAGATCATCTTTACATTCATAAATATTATTATATAAATCAATTAAAGCCCATGTATCACAATCTTCAGAACATTTATAACCAAAATCAGTTTTTTTATAAAAATGTTTATCATTGCATTTATCTTTACATATAGTTTCTTTTTCTGTAAATTTTTTTTCATAATAAAAACTGGCTATTTCAGGACATTTATCAAGACAATAATATTTATTTTCCCCATCTTCATTTACTATATACAAATATTCAGAATCATTACATTCTTCTTTACAACCTTTATTTCTTGTAATTCTGTTAGTTGTACCCTTACATTTGTCTACACATTTTTTAGTGATTTCATCATAATAATAAGGACAAGAATCAACACACTCAAAAAATATTTTATTATTTATTTTTATTTCAATATAATATTTCTGGCATTTACATGTTTTAGAAGTTGAAGTTATAATTCCATTCTCAAGTCCAAGATATTCATAACAAGTATAAAAACAAAAATCTCCCAATTCATAACCATCTCCAAAATTGTTTACACATCCATTATTTTCATATGTTATTTTACTACATTCTGTTTTTTTCTTTAATTGAACAAATATCATCTGTTATTGTATAAGAATTGGATGAACTTTATCTGTCACCACAGTAATAACATTTATGATTTATATTATATAAAAATAAATAATAAAATTTTTTTTGAGTATGTTGATTCTTGTCCTTATTATTATGATGAAGTCTCTAAAAAATGAGTAGACAAAAGCAAGGGTGAAACTAACAGAATTGCAAAAAATAAAGGTTGTAAAGAAGAATGTAATGATTCTGAATATTTGTATGTAGTAAATGAAGGGAGAGAAATAAATATTATTGTCTTGAAAAGTGTCCTGATATAGCCAGTTTTTATTATGAAAAAAAATTTTCAGAAAAAAACTATACGTAGAGATAAATGCAATAATAAACATTTTATAAAAAAACTGAGTTTGGTTATGAATGTTCTGAAGATTGTGATAAAAGTGCTTTAATTGATTTATATAATAATATTTATGAATGTAAAGATAGTCTTGATGTTTGTCCAGACTCTTTTCCTTATATGTATAATCATGTCTTAGAGATTGTTCAGATACAAAAAAACTTGATTATTTTCAAAAAACTCTAACATAGTTTATAATTATCATAATTGAAAAATTTGTTCAGAAACTTGTGAGGAATATTATAATGATAATGGGGAACAAAAAAAAGATATCAAACATATAGATTATTATAATTTAACCTGTGTAGACTGTAAAGAAACATCTTTTAAATTTTATTTTGGTACTCATTGCCTAGAAACTTGTGAAACTGAAAATAATATTCATCCTAATTATATTTATAATACTAGGGAATATGTATTAGATTGTGGAGATTTATTAAAATATGATAATATTTGTTATGAGAAATGTCCATCTGAAAAAAAATTTAAGGATTATATCTACAATGAATGCAATATTTGTAATATTCCAGATAATCCTAATAATTTAAAATATGGAGAAGGTTTTTATATTAAAGATTTAAAAGATTATCCATATAATATTGATAATCCTGATGATTCTGTAGAGCCTGATGATTTTTATAATCCTGAGAAAGTTGAGAAATCTTATTGGCCATATAATGGTAATATAAAATGTTTAGATTCCTGTCCAGAAGATGATTTTGATGGAGATAGCTATAAATTTCATAAAAATGATGATAACATATGTATATTTGGAAAAAGTATGAGGTACAATTGAAGTTAATAATTATAAATATTCTATTAAAGAAAAATATTCTAATCCAAATCTAAAAAATATTTGATATAAATCATATCAAGTAATTATATTTATGAAAAGGGATATGAATGTAGTAATGAAGCATATGGATATTATTATTATAATAATTCAGGCATTATTAAATATATTAATAAGATGAAGAAATAAATATATGCTCTTCTGTTGGATTATATTATACAATGAATACAATGAATAAAGAATGTGTTAAAGATTGTAATTCTAATCAATTTAAAATCTCTTAAAAAATAGAAAATGAAATATTATTTAATTAGAAAAATAATAATGTTGGTGATGGTGTTAATAATGATGATGGAACTGTTGAAGATGATACTGATGAAGAAACTCATTATTATTATTATGAATATAAAGAAAAAATATGTTATGATGTTTGCCCTTATAAGAAAATTAAGAAACTCAATTCAGAAGAAAAGGTAGAAACTAATGAAGGTAATGTGTTTTTCAATGTCCTTTATCTTATCCATATGAATATGAAGATTAAAATGGAAATTACTGTTTAAATGAATATGAAAACTATTATATAGAATTAGAAGAAACAAAAAAATGTGTTGCAAATTGTAAAGATATTTCTCAATATTATTTTGATGAAGATAAGAAATGTATAGATCAATGTGAGAAAGAAATAAATGGAAAAATATTTTATTATTATTATAATGAAAATAACGAATGCTTAGAATCATGCAAAGGTCAGAAAAAATAAAATACTCTTTAAATGCAAATACATATCATAACCTTGTATTGAAAAAGGTCCTGACAATTATAAATATTATTTTGATGATAATATTTGTTTAAATCAATGTTATAATGGATATATAAAAGAGAAA
>JAJJLS010022794.1:0-10432 GCA_023783355.1 Polyplastron multivesiculatum
CAATTTTAGGAAACAGGAAATTACTATATTTTCTAAAAATAGTAATTTATTAGGAATAGATGCATATGAAAAAAATGGAAATAAACCGCTACAATATATACCCAAATTATCTTCTAATTTTCCTTTATTTTTTGATAATATATTTTGAAAAAGAATATTATATATTTTTATGGCAACTTCATGTACCCCACCTGGGCATTCTGGGTTTAAGCATTGAGCTAATCTTTTTGCAAGTATATTTCGATCTGAGAGAATAGCAAAATTAAATTCTGTTTTTTTTTTCTCCAATAATTGATGAATGTCCCTAGTGAAAGGAAGTAAATCACTCCAAGACCCTGCACCTGCAGAAGAACTCAATATACTATTGAGATTTTTTTCAAATTTTTTAAATTCTTTATTGTCAGTCATTTTTTTTAAATAATATTTATAAAATTGTTATAATAATTATATTATAATAATTATAATAAATATATTAAAAATATTAATTAAATATTAGAGATATTAATATTCATCAAGAAGAGAATATAGCAAAAATAATAATGATAAATATGAGAAATTATTAGTAATTATTTATGCTATATATGTAAAACAAATTAAAATTTATTTCTTTTTCCCCTTCTCACCCGAATTTTTGGCATCATATAAAGCTTTCTCTTTTTCATATCTCTTTTTATCTTCTAAGGCTTTCTGAATATATTTCTTTCTATCCTGCTCCTTCATCTTGTTCCATTCCTGACTCATTTCAGAGATAATTTGCTTATTATTAAGTTCGGGCTTTTCTTTTTTGAGATCTGGCCTTCTATCCATTGTATAAAATAAATAAGGTGAAAGAGCTCTTTTAGGTGCATTACTCTCTTTCTTTTCTTTCTTTTTTCCTTTGCTCATACCTGCTATTTAATATTAATTTTTATTCTTTATAGCTTATATATTTCATTTATATAATATAAAAAATAAATATATGGGATAATAAGACAATCATTTATATTTTTTATAAAAATATAAATAATACATAATTTAATTATTTTTCTATTTAATTAAAATAAAATAAAAAATGAATAATATAATAATATTAATTTAATTATTTATATATTTTAAAATGAAGGAAAATGAAAAAGAAGAAGAATCATTTTTTTCTTCTTCAAAAAATTTATTAAACAAATTAAATACTGTTAAAACAGAAAAATTTATTGAATTAGAAGAAAAAAACAGAACATCAAATAAAGACAAAGCAATAAAAAGGGATAGTAGGACATCTTTTGATAAAGCTTTATTAAATAAGATAAAAAATGAAGAAGAAGAGAAGAATTTAAAAAAAAAATTAAAAGAAAATCAAAAATTGATAAATCAAATAAATTCCCTTTCAAGAAAAGATTATATTGTATTTTTTTGTGTTTTAATTTCTACTGGATTTAATTGTAATTATTTATTTTTACCAATAGTATTTTTAATTTTTGTTTATTACTTCGTAATTGAAAAAATATCATTTAAAATAATTAAACTTAGATTTTTTTTAGAGATTTTTATAATTGGATATTCTAGTTATTCATTGTTATATAAAATTATTATTTATAGTTTAATAAAGAATGAAAATGAATCAATATTAAAAGAAGATAATAAAGGCTATTACATAGATTTTGGAATATGCGCATTAAAAAATTTGGATTCATATTATTATTTTTATATGACTTTTTTACCTGAATTAATAATAATTTCTGCATGTGCTTATGGGATTTTTATTTCATTTCAGTGTCGACTATTGAAAAGGACGGACATTATTTCTAAAAATATTGATAGTGTAAAACTAACAAAATATATTCTGATTATATATCTTTTTTTTGTGGGTTTCACTATGTTAAATTTTTCTTATTTAAGTTTACTTTATATGCTATGTATTCAAATAGTTATGCTATTAAATTCATTCAAGATTGATAGTAGAAGAATGAAAAAAATACTAAAATTTCTATCTTACTTTTTAAGTGTTATTATTTGTATACAGTTATTTTTAATGAATATTCTCAATGTTTATTCTTTACAAAATAAAGCTGAGGATTATTATAATAATCTGAAAAAAGAAAAAAGTATGCTCCAATATTTTACATGGAAGCAAATTGGTATTAATTTTAATTCAATTAATGATATAGAAGTTTTTTTCGAGAAATTTGGAGCTTATTTTTTTGGTGTTATAACTTTAATGTTATTAAAAAATACAATTACTAAATTAAATTCAGATATAAGTTTAGAACCAAGTTTTAAATTTATTCCAAATAATGCCAAAGAAAAAGATGATAAAAATCAAATAGAAAAAATAAAAGGAATATTTACTAAAATTATAAGATATATAATGCAATTTTTATCACATCCTACTTTTAATTTTGAATTGACAAGAATATTATCAATTGCTTGGACATCCTATTATAGAAATATTTATTCTTTTGGTATTCTTATTTTTATATTTTTATCTTTTTTTAGTGTTCATATTAAAAAAAATAAATGTTTAGTTATATTTATATTAACTCCAATGGTAATTATTAGTTTATGCTCTTATCATATGACAAATATAAATGGTATATGTGATAAATTACCAGATGGAAAAGAAATTAACTATAGCAAACTAGCTATTGGTAAATATGATTACCCACGTTTAGAATATTGGATAGGCCACATATTTTATTTAATTATTATGTTTTTAATAAATTCAATATATACTGCTGAATTAAATCCTAAAAATGTAAAACATAAAAAAAATACCCAAATAAAACGAAGTAATCAAAAATTTAATGAAGAAGATTTAGATAGCTGCCAAGACGGGGATAAAGAAGAAGAAAATAAAGAAGAAGAAGAAAATAAAGAAGAAAAAAAAGAAGAAGAAAAAAAAGAAGAAGACAAAAAAATACTAATATATGATACTCAACATAGTATAAATGATAATAATGATAGTTCATTTCTAATTCAAAATTATGATGATATGAATCAATCTAATGTAATAGAAAATAAAATTAAAAATAAGATTTTACCAAAGAATAATAAGTTAGATAGTGAGCATAAATTACCTAAAGATAAAAAAAATATTTTAGAAAATAATAATTACTCCTTTGGGTTTTTAACCTTAATAGTTAAAGGAATTTTTATGCATATAGATAAGATTACCTTAATTGTAATGTATTTAGTATCAGTAGGCACGGTAAATGTAATTCATGTTATATTAGTTTTGATTTTATTATTTCAAATAGTAGCCCCAGGAGTACTAAATGGATGCTACAAAATAATAACTTTAATTTTTCAATTATTATATGTTATTGAATTTGTAATTGATTTATTAAAAATAAATTTTTCTTCAACTTTCAGTTCTTACAAAAATTTATTAAATTTCTTTTTTGTTTATAAAGAAGATATAAATTCAAATGATATAGAATTTTTTATTTATGCTGTTATTTTATGCTTTTATTTCCAATATAGAACTAGCAATATTGATAGTATTAAAAACATATTAAAAAATAATCATATATCACTAAAAGAATATATTAAATTAAAATTAAAAGATTACCCAAAATTGCAAAATTTTTTATTTTTGGTGGGAAATATAGGTTTGCATTTATATCTATGGTCATTGATATTTGCTTTTATTTTTTTTGATAGTTATTTTGAAATAAATTTACTTTTCGGAATTAAATTAATATTATTTTTAATATGTTGTTTTTTATTTATTTATTTAATTCAAACATTATCCGAAGATTCAAATTTAAATTATCTCATAATATTTAATAGAACCTTTTTATGTTATTGTTGTTTAAATACATTATTAGTTTATTTATATCAATTTTTATGCAAAGATTTTCTAAAATTAAAAAGTAAAATAAGAGAAATAGAACAAAATAAAACTAATTTTTTTATTCAAAATTTACCAAGTATTGGTTTTACAATATATGAAGAAAAAAATTTATATTATAATTTTCTTCCACACTTTATGACAACTTTTATATCTGTTTTATTTATGTGGCAATCTGAGGAAATTCTTAGAATAATGTTAAAATATATTTCTCAAAGAAGGGGTTCAATAGGGAAAAAATTACAAGAAAAAACGAAAAAAAAATTAGCTGAAAAACAAAGAATGAAAAGAATAAAAGAAGAAAGAAATGAATTTATTCAAGATAAATTATATTCAGATAAATATGATGAAAATAGTAGAGACATAAAATCAAAGAGTAGAAATTTATTAAAATCTTATATTTGTTTATTCTTTACAGAATGTTATTGGTTGGCATTATTTTTCTGTGTTGGTATAATTTTTAGTTTATATAAGCTTTCAATCTCAATGCTTATATATGTTTTAATTTTTGGTATTCTATCAATAATAATGTTTTATCAAATAATAATAAAATTAACAAATTATATTAAAAATAAATCATATTTTATTTCTAAAGTTATCAGATATTCTATAGTTGAAAAACCAAGAAATAAGGAAATAAATAAAAAATTTCGTATATTAACTTTTAGATGTTTATTATTTTATAGTTTTTTTTATTATGTAATTTTATATTTTTATGGTATTTTTGATTTATTTCAACGTGGATGTAGTGAAAAAATATTTCTAGGATGTGATAAAAGTAAATCAGAAATTTTAGAAAGTTCTATTGAAGCAGAAATAAAATCATTTTCTTTTTTATTTGGAATTTATTTTGATATAAAAAATCAAAATATCATAAATGTAGCATTAGCCCATTTAATTTTAACAGGCTTAGTTATATTAGATTTATATAATCAAAAATTAGCTGATTATTATTCGAATTTAATAGAAAATTTAACTTCAGAAATACAAAAATTAGTAAATGAAAATAATGTTTTACAAAAATATTCAGATGTTGCAGATTTAAATATACTTATCCAAATAGGATTATCAATAGCTGGAATAGATTTAACTTCTAATAAAAATGTTGGTGGTAGAGTTTCTCTGATGGATAAATTTTATGAGCCTTCTAAAGAAACAATAAGTTTACCGAGTAATATTGGTAATAATTTTAATGAAAACGAAATTAAAAATAATGACGAAGATGAACCATTAAAAGTTGATGAACCTAAACAAAATATGATGGAATGCTTTGATTTAAATTTAAAAGCTCCAGAAAATGATTTTTTAAATCATGGAAAAATTCAAAAATTTATAGATATGATAAAAAAATCAAATGAAAATGAACAACAATTATCATTAAGCAATTCAAAAGATAGAATAATTCGTTTCATAAAAAGATTTATGGAAGAATTAATTATTTTTGTTTTATTATGTTTAGCCTTAAGCAAATCAAATATTTATACATCTATATATATTTTTATTACAATTATTTTAATAACAACAAAAAAGACAATGTTTAAATATTATTTATTATATATATTTATATATTTAGGAATAGTTAATCAATCAATATTCTTTTTATTAAATATAAGTGAAAATACTTATCAAAGAACAACAGATAAAAAAGAAGATGAAGCTGAAGTTGAAGATATATTTAATATGTTAAATCAAACAATGAATATACCTTTTTATCAAAATATATTTCATTTAAATAGAGCAACTGGTTTTTTTTATGGATTAGGAACATATAAAATACAAGTTAATTTAATTTGGTTAGAATTTATGTTGATTATAATAATTCATTTTTATTTAAATTATTTTTCATATAGTATATATCAAGATATTATTAATTTGGGATCATCATCGTTATCTGACCAAAAATTTGATTTTGATTCTTTAAATATGGATCAAGGCTCAATTGAACAAATTAAAACTATGACAGATTATCAATTTTTTGAACTTAGAGAATGTTTAAGTTGTTTCAATTTTAATATAGGAAATACTTTGACAGATTTCTTCAACTCATTAAAAATAAACAAAGATATATCTTATATGAACTATTTTGGCACAAGTAAAAAAAAATCAAATTTAAATCTATCACAAGTAAAAAATCCGCTGCTAAAACAAATGATTGAATTTAGAATGTATGAAAAAGAATTTTTAAATACAATGGAAAAAAGAGAAAAAGGAAAATATAAACCATTACCTTCATATTTATTAGTTTTACAAAAAATAATATATTTGTACTTTCATTGTTTTTTATTAATTATAATGATAATGCTATCACTGATGACTGCAGGAATATTATCTGCAGTATATTTTGTAATGTGTTTTTATTATTTAATCAAAAGTGATTCATTATTTTTAGGTCAAGAGTATACATATCCAAAGGCAATTAAAACAACTTTAAGAATAATTGTTTTAGTTGATATAATTATTCAAGGTATATATCAATTTCCAATTTTTTCTTTTGACGAAGATAATAATAATTGGTTAAAAGCTTTTGGCCTTACAAAAGTATTTGATATAAATGACTTTGATATTTATAATAGTACTAATACTAATAATAATAATAATAATAATAATAATAATAATACTAAAGTGAAGCAATTAGAAATATTTGGGAAAGCCTTAATTTATTTTTTAATGAGTACTCAAAATTTAATTTATAATTCAAAGACATTCAAAAGATATTATTTAGTTTATTTATTAGAGAATAGATTTCAGACTAATAAAACTAGTTTAATTAATGCTTTTACTTTCAATAATCATAGAGTGAAAATTTATGAAAAATCATTGGCCATAAGACAAAAGAGTGTTGAAATCATGGATGATTTGAAAAAATTAATTAATGAGTTAAATTCTGATTCAAATAAAATGGGTGAAAAATTATATAGTAAAAATATATTTCAAGTAAAAAAAAGGAGTCCATTAGAATTTATTAAAGAAAAAGAAAACTTAAAAAATAATAATAATGAAATTCAAAATATATCTAAAGTGTATTTAGAAGTTGATGAAATAAAAGATAAAATTAAATCAATGTTATATGATAAATTTGTAACTAAGATATATTTATGGCTTCATAATCACACTGCAAATTATAAAAATATTGATAAGGAAGCTCTAAATGATTTTTATATAGAAACAATAAAAGGAGAAACCAAAATAAAATCTATAATTGAAAATGATATTAATACTTGCTTATCAATTATAGATTTAACTGGACTAGAAAAGAATGATATGAAAGATATAGAATTATTAATTGAATCTCAGTTTGATGAAGAAAAAAAAAGATTCTTAGAAAACAAAAGGATGAGGGAAGCAAAAGCAAAAAAGAATTTAAATAAATTTAGAAAATTTGGTAATAATTTATTAAAATTAAATAGATTTGCTAAAATGATTAAAAGTCAATTCAATAATGGGGCTTTTCAAAATCAAAATGTAAATAATAAAGATGGAATTGATATTCTTGAATTATTTAGAATTCAAACAGAAAAAGAAAAAATAGAAAAAGAAAAAAAGGAAAAAGAATTACAAATAAAGAAACAAAAATTAAAATATATTGAAGAATTATTTGATACTAAATTATTTAAAAGATATTTAAGAACTTCATATCAATTATGGCATATTTTTTTATATTTACAATCATTATTTGTTAATAATTTTACTTGGGTTTGTTATTTTTTCATGATATTAAATCATATGTCTAGTGCATCATTAATATCTTTAGTATATCCTATATCAATATTTTGCTTTGCTTTATTAGAATATCCAAGACCAAAAAAATCTTATTGGAATTTTATTTTAATTTATACAATGATAATAATGTTTATTAAATTTATAATACAATTAAAATTTATTTTATTAATTATAAGTGAAGAAAGATATAAAAATTTAATAATAAAATTATATTATTATAAAATTGGATTTAAATATTTTGATTCAACTTTTAATAAGAAATTTATAAGATATATTAGTTATGATGGTTTACTTATTTTCTCAATTTTAATTAATAGAAATTTATTACTTGCTGAAGGCCTTTGGTTTAAAAGAGAAGAAGAAATTGAAAATATATATGAGGCCTCAGAAAGAATAGCAATATATAGAACAAAAAAATATAGTAACAAATTTGAAGCAATGCAAGAATTATTATTAAAATATATATATACTCCAAGGGAAGTAATTAATATTAAAAGAAGTATAGAAAAAGATAAAGATAATGATGATATGGAAAATAAAAAGAAAAAAGTAAAAAGGAAGAAAGAAAATAAAAATATTATTAAACATAAATTTCCATTTTTTGGAAAAAGGAATAATGCTAGAGAATATAATGAGGCAAAAAAACATTATTTTGAAAAACTATTTAGTAAAACAAGAAATGAAAAGCCTGGAAATGATTATTATGCTTCATATACTTTAGTTATGTTTTTAATATGTGTATATATTTTATTCTTTTTTACGAAAATGGATCAAGATAAAACATATGGTTCTGTAAATATGTATACGTCTCAATTTAGTGGAACAATGGTAATATTTTTAATTTTTCATATAATTATTTTAGTATATGATAGAGTCATTTTTACTGCTCAAAATAGAGAAAATATTGAATATGAATATTATTTCTATAAAAGAAATGAAAATAATGAACAAGGAGAGTTAATTTCAGAAATTGAATTAAATAATTTAAGAAGTGAAATTAGTCAAAATGACGAAAATTCAAAATTTAATAAAATTTCTGAAAAAGAGATTCTAAGACTAAAAGAAAAATATAATATTTTACTTATACAAAAAGAGGAATTAAATGGACCATTAATGAACAAATATATTTTACATATTTTCACATCAGTGTTTTGCCATGCTATGGCATTTTTTTATTTTCCTATAAAAGGTAATTCAAATCTTGGAATTGGAATATATTGTGAAGAAAATGTAAAATTATGTAATGATTTTGACTCTAATAAATTTATAATATTTTTTTATATTTTTTATTTATTTTATTTATTTTTATCTGGACTTCAAATAAAATATGGTTTTTATGATATCAAAAGGAAATCTTTATTCAAAAAAAAAGATGATGAAATGTATAGTAATTTAGGTAGTTTATTTCAATCAATACCATTTTTAAATGAAATTAAAAATGCAATTGATTGGACTTTTACAAGCACATGTTTTAATTTAATTCAATGGAATAAATTTGAATCAATATATGATACAATTTTTGATACTTATTGTGAAAAAAGTGATTGGGATGAAAAACCTGTAGGAGAAAGGATAAGTAAAAAACAAAAAATAGCTCTAGGTGGATCATTAGCTTTTATATTAATCATAATATTAATTGCACCACTAATATTATTCAGTTCATTAAATCCTACAAATATATTAAATAATTTAACTCAAGCAAAAATAAGGGTTGATTTAACTTTTAATTATGAAAATGGAGCAATTAAAAAATATAATATATTTGAAAATACTAGGGCAGATTCAATATCTGACATTGATTCAATATGGGAAGGTTATAATTATTCAGAATCAGTCCAAACAAGAAATTTTAAAAAAGAGCAAGTTCAACGTGTAATTTTTTCAGAAACAAGTGATAAAAATTGGGATTTAGCTGTTCCTCATATAAAAAATTTAATACTTCTGTTGGATGTGAAAAATAATAATGATTTATCAACAATTGAATTAACCATAGAATATGAATTAACAAGACCTCTTCCTGCAGAAGCTCAAACTTGTTCTAATTCTTTTGTTAAAAAAATTTATTCAAAAGGTGATTCCGATTATAAATTGATAGAAACAATAAGAACTGCATTAGAAAATTGTAATGATACTAGTGTTATTTTAGATAAAGTATATTGTCCTCCATTAAGACTTACTAGTGGAAATGATGTTAATGAAATTGAAGATGAATTATTCCAAAAAAGAGGTGTAAAAATAGGATTTGAAGGATGTGTTAAAGAAAATAATAATATTAATTATTTTAATTCATTTTTTACTATTAAAAGTTATTATGAAGGAAAAGAAGAACCTTTAGAATTACATGTATTTAATGATAAAATATCAGAAACTACTTCTGGATATAGTGTTATAACTTTCTATGTTTCATTTGTTTTATTAGCTGGGAGTTATATAAGAGATTTTTTGGCTAATGAACCAGAAAAAATAATGTTAGAAGAATTACCTCATCCTAAAAGAATAGTAGATTTATGCGAAGGTATTAAAATTGCGAGATATAGTTATGATTTTAAAACCGAAGAATATTTATATACTATTTTAATTGAGTTATTGAGAAGTCCTGACTATTTGAAAATAGTTACTGATTCTAGTTTAGATCATTTTAAACAGAGAGAAGAAATGAACAATAATAATTAATTTTTAAGATTATTATTTATTTATTGAATTGATGATTCATTTTATGTCTTATTTTTTACATATTTTATTAGTTTATTATTTATTTTATTATTAATAATATAAAAAAATTGTATAATTTAATAAATTATATAAATAAAAAAATATTTAAAAATTCATAAAAATAAAATGGGGATTGGGGATTGGGGATTGGGGATTGGGGGATTGGGGATTGGG
>JAJJLS010022795.1:0-10395 GCA_023783355.1 Polyplastron multivesiculatum
GTAAATAATACTGAAGAAGATTTAAATTATAAAATATCGAATTTAAAAATAGAATGGAATATAATATTAATAAAAATATGTGAATTTAATTATGATAAAGAATTAGACAATAATAATTATACTATTACCAATAATAGTAAAGCAAATAAATATAATAAAAAAAGATCAAAAAAATTTGAGGAAAAAAATAAAAATACTATCTTTCCATATTTAAAAGATATTCTAGATTTAAACGAAAATAATTTTTCAGATAAAACTATTTTATCTTTTATAAATATGAAAAATACTATATCAAATAATTATCAGTAAATCTTCCATTAAAAAAAAATATTGCTATTAAGAAAACAAATACAATTATATCAGAAGAGGATAGAAGAATATTTTTTAATAACAATAATAATTATATAGAATATTTTATAGAGGTAGGTATTAAGCCATCTTCACTTTTTCAACCTGAATATATTAGACAATTAAATTCAATTGATGAAATAAATAAAAAATTAAATCCAGAAATAATATCAAAATTTCCAAACATGGACAAAAATTATGTAGTAATAGATAATGTTGCAATAAAAATAATATTTCCAAAAGGCATTAAATGTATAGAAACAAAAAATAAGCCTGACCCAGAATTTTATTCAATAATATTAGATAATCAAATATGTAATTCTAATTTAATACGTAAATATATCTCATGTTTAATTATTTATGAAAAATTTTCAAACTATATTTCTTTATATTTACAATATATAAATATGAAAATGAAAGATAAAAAAATTTTAGACAAATATAATCAATATTATATACCAAAATGTATAGCAATAGTTTCATTATTTCCAGATATAGATAAATTCGAGGAAATTTTAAGAAGTATATATGAACTTTTTTTATCAAAAAATATTAGTAATTTATTTCTGGAAGAAATAATAATGAAATTAGTAATTGAAATACCTAGAATTCCAAGAGGTCTTTCAAAAGTATTTGTTAAATTCCCAAATAAAACAATTGATTTAACAGAAAAAAAAATGAACGAATTACCTTCTATACATTATAATTTATCTCAAGCCATTGGGCATTTTAGTTTAGATAATTTAATTGATATATATACGTACTTATTACTGGAAACAAGGATGATATTTTTTAGTAGTAAAATACAAGAGTTATCAAGTACAATTTTATCTTTTTTATTTCTTATATCACCTTTAAAATATCAATATCAAATTGTTTCAATATTACCACGAGAATTATTCCATTTTTGTAAGTCAATAACACCTTATATTTTTGGTATAAATGAAAGTTATTATCCACATTATTTTTCAAAAAATAAAATTGATATTGAAGATAGTACAATTTGTGTTGTAGATATAGATGGAGGCAATTATTATATGATTGCCCCTGGAAGTGAACTTGATGAAAAAGAATTTCCAGATTTACCTAGCCATTTAAGGCAAAAACTAGGAAATAAAATGAATAATTATTATCAAGAATTAATTAATGATTCTTCAAAAAAAAACAATGTTAAAGATGATAATGAACAATATCAAAAAATTTTTTATAAATTTATGATATATTTATTTAAAGATTATCCAAAATATTTAAAAGATGATTATGGAGTAAGAAAAACTATAAAATTAAATATTAACTATATGATAGATTTAGATAGTTATATAAAATCAAAAGATGTAAGTGAAAGAAATTTTTATCAAAAAATATTGAATACACAAATGTTTATAGAATTTATATATAAAAGAATGATGCCAAAAGATAGTGGGGACAAATTAGAAACTCTTTTTTTTGAGGAAAAAATTTATGAAAAAAAAATTAAAAAAAAATTTTTTAGTAAATATATTATAAATGAAGGGACTGTTTTATTATCAAGTACAGAATATGATTATGATAAAAAGAGCATAGTAACAGTTGATTTATCAAAATTATCAAATAATTCAAAAGAAATAATTAATTATTTTATTGATAATAAAAAAAATAAAGATAATAATCTATTTGATAAAAATTGTCTATCTAAAGGTTTTTATATTGAAAAAACTAAAAATATTGATAAATTAAAATTTAATTATTTCTTATTTCCTTTATTAATTAATGAAAAATTATTTAAAATAAACAAAATTAATTTTCATCCTGGAAAACTTTTGTATAAAAATATTGAAAATATAAATGCAAAAATCGTTAATAAAATACATTTAAAACTCGAACATAGAAAAATAAAAAATAGTGAAATTGAAAATGATAATTATTTATCATATTTGATTATATGGAGTCTAACATTTTGGTATACTGATAAAGAAGAAAGGGAATTTCGTTTCAATCAAATGATTGAAGTTTTAGATAGCATAGATGAGCATGAAATAGAAATATGCGAAATATTACTAGAAAGTGTAGTAAAAAATGGCACAGAGGATAATATAAGATTTCTTTATAAAAAATTTATAGACAGAAAATTAAATCCATCTTGGAAAATATTTAGTCTAGCATCAAAATATTTAAAATCAAATCATAAATCTAATTATTCCATTAATAATTCAAAAAATAGTTTTTCTAATATTTTAAGTAAAGATGTCGAATTATCAAGTAGCAAATCTAATAAAAATATAAAAAGTAAAGCAAAAGATAATAAAAAATCTTATCTATCAATGTTTAGATTAAGGACATTAAAAAATTTATCCATAGATGAAAATATTATGTCAGATGATGTAGAATTTGTGGCATATAGTGAATGTAAATATTGCAAAAATGTTATCAATTTAGCAGAATTATGCTCAAATTTATCCTTTACAAAATTTCGGACAGACAAAAAGACAGGTGTAGATAAAATAAAATGCCCAAATAAAACAAAAGATAATAAAAATTGTGATAGACATAGCGAACAAAAATTATCTTTTCAATTTGGAGTTGAATTATTTAATCAAGATATAGAAGATCAATCAACTTGCTCTTATTTATATGTTCCTTTATTAAGTCCTACTTCTATTAAAAAAAAATTATTGTCAATTGCAACTAATTTACAAAAAGATAGGAATTTTAATGTTGAATTATTTAAAAAAAATTATACTAATATTTTTTGGAATTGTTTATGGTATTTTCAATTAAATAATATGGATGCTTCTTTTATGCTGCCATATACAAATAATACAAATATTACTAATATTAATAATTTTTTTGATTTCAAATTAGTAGCAAATAATAATAAAAATAATTTAAATAATATAAAAAATACAAAAAAAGTAAGCGAAAATATAGAAATATTTAAATTATGGAATGATAAATATAGATCTGAAGATTTATGCAAGCAAAAAGTTTTTCAATTTAGTATAATAAAAGAAAAAGGATTTAAGAATTATAATGATTTAAATATATATAAAGAAAATATAGGATTTAACGAACTTCCTTTATTACATAAGAAAAAAGTCGATAAAAAAGATAAAGAATCTAAAAGTGGATTAAGAGCATCTTTTTGGTTTGCATATGTTAATAGAATTATAGATCAATCTGTACAAACTATTCATCATACTAAAAATAGAACTGTAGCTGACATTAATAGTTTAATTCAAAACTTTGATTTAAATGATAATGAGGAAGAAATAGAAAATAATAATTATAAATATATAAAAAATTTAGAATTAAATAAAGTTGAAATCGATTATAAAGATGAAAATAATTTAAATTTTGTTAATACTTTTAAAAGAAGAGGAACTTTAACTAAAGGATTATTTACTGATGGAAATTATCAAAAATTTGATTCGTTAGATTTTGTATAATCAAAAATATAAGAGTTAATAAATAAGATATATATAAATGAAAAATAATATTTTTTATAATTAATTAATTTTATTCTAATAAAAATAATATTTTAAATAAATAATTTATAATTTAAGATAAATTATTCTTTATTGATAAACTTTTTTTTTAAGAAATTTAATAATATCTTTATCGGTTATACCAGCATGAATATTTAATATTTTCATTTTTGTTTTAGAAACAATATTGAGCAATTCTGATAATTTCCTAATAAGAAATGTTTTTCCACATCCTGTTTCTCCCATCAATATTACTGGAACATTTGCTCTTATTCTTAATAAAATAAAAACCATTTTAACAAAGTTATCTGCTGTAATTACATAATGATCTGTTATTTCTTCTAATGACATTTTTTCTTCCTCTTCTTCTCTTTTTTCCTCTATTTTTATTTCTTCTTGTTTTTCTTCCTTTTCCTTTTGTTCTTGCTTTCCTTCTTCCTCACTTTCTTCTTCTTCTTCTTCTTCTTCTTCCTCATCCTTTTCTTTAGGATTATTCTTTTTTTCATTTTGTTTTTTTTTTTCCTTATCTGTCTTTTCAACTGGATAATTATATTTTAAGCCTAAAATCTCTTTTAATTGGTAAAGGAATAATTTTTTATTATTTTTAAATTCATTTGAATTATATTTAGGTAATTTTACTTTATCTTTTTCATCTGTTACTTGATAATTTTTCAACATACATAGATTTCTATATTCTTCATCTTTTTCTTCTTTATTAGTAATTATACTAAATCCTTCACCATTTCCTTCATTAAAAAAAATTAATGATTGATCAATTTTATCAAAAGAAACTACATCATGATTATCATTGGATAATTGTTCTATTCCTTTATTATTATCTTTGTCTTCGTCATACTGACCAAATAAAATATCATAAGTTTTTTTTTGTGCTTTTACTATTTTTGTAAAGACACCTTCTGTAAAATATTTTGTTATTTTAATAAAACTTTTTAATATAAAACTTCTTATAATTGTAATATTCATATCTTCTTTACTTAGCTTTCTCTTAAGTTGTTTTTTGTAATTCAAAGATTCCTTAAGTTGATTTGCAGCTAAATAGAAATTTCTACTGAATTTTTTTAATTGAATTGCTAAAACATCAATAAAAGATGTAATTTGATAATAATTTGGATTTGGATCTTTTATAGTTTTTTTAATTTCATTAAAAATTAATTCTTGGCATTCATCCTGAGATAATACTTTGGCTTTGATTATTGTTTTATATTTTAAAAAATCAATAGATGATATCTCTTCAAAATATAAATCTTTATTATTAATATCTATTTCTTTATCATTAAGTGCTTTTAAATAATTTGCTACTACTTGTACATTAGAATCGATATCTTTTGGAACTTTTAATGGAGCTAATTTATTTATACTTAATGTTTTTTGAGGGAATAAAGTTAATATAGGGAATTTTTGTTTAAAATCTATAAAGCCATTTGGAATTTCTATTTTAATTATTATATTTTTTGGTAAATAACAAATATTTTCATTTTGTCCATATATTTTTGTTATTAATATTGAAAAAAGAAATTCAAGCATTAAATCTATTTTTTCAGTATCATATAAATCTAAATGAATAACACTATTATTTGAAAATTTTAATTTTTTCAATCTTTTTATAATATCTTTCCTATTGAATACTCCTCCTAAAGGGAAGTGAATATATTCTTTCTCTTTCAAATTTGATTTAATATGAGTAGTTTTTCCTACACCACACTGATCAGAAGAAATTACTTCAACTGAAGTATCATTATCAATTTTTAGAGAATTAAAATCTGTTTCTGGAATAGTTAAAAGTTTTTTATTTTTCAATGATATTAAACTTTTAATAATATCAGCACTGCTATCTGTATAAAGGATAATTAGACATGATTTCATTTCTTCACCCTTATCATTATATAACTTATTTAATAACTCAATAAATCTATTCTTTTTATCAAATTCCAATAATTCAACTTCTCCTATAATAAAACAAGAATTATATTGGCATAAAATAGCTCTATAAATAAATGCAGTTAATTCCTCATTTGTTGTTTCTTTACTACATAATAATATATTTTGAGCTATTGGAATCTTTTTTGTTAGATATTTATATATTTGAAAAAGGCTTTTTTCTAATTTATAACAATTATAAATATATACTCCTTTATATTCATTTTCTTTATCTTTAGGTTTTTCTACAATTAAACTTTCACTATATATTTTTTCTAAAGATAAATTGTTTTCATTTAATATTTCATTTAAATAACTTTCAGTATTGTTAATCAAATCTTCATATATATTATTAGTTGATTTATATTCAAAATTTACATTTTCATTTTTGATTGAATTATTTGTTAAAAACATTAAAAATGGAGATATTTTTATCTTTTCTTTTCCATTTATTTTATTATAAATTAGATTAAATTGTCTCCCATAAATATATCTTATTAAAGGTTTTTCTTTATATGCAGAAATTTGAACTCTTTTTAATTCATTTAATTTATTCATTAAATCTGATAAAATATCTTCACAAAGTTTTGTTTTTAATTCACCTTCTATAAATTGGGTTACAAAATTATTTATATTTATTTTAATTTCTATTAATATAGGATATCCTGAAAAATATATATCTTCCATTACATTATATATTTTATAAATCTCTGAAACTATTTGAACAAATTTATTAAAATTTTCAAGATTTTCTTTTTCTTTTTTATCTTCTGTTACTTTCTTAGTCAATTGGGCACGATCTCTTAATTCTAAAAGAGTATCTAGATTAATTTTTTTTTCTTTTTTTTTATCTTTAACTATTTCATAATAAATTCCTTTAAAAATTTTATTTTTTTGATTTATTAATATAAAAGAAGATTCTTTACATAATAATTTAATTTTTTCTTTTGTAGCTTCTGACTTATCTAATCCAGTATCCAATGCATTTTTAATTTCAGCATAATTATTGACATATCTTGTAAAATATAATTCTATTTTATTATTTATTTTAACTTTTTCTCTAAATAAATTAAATATTTCAATATCTTTTTTCTTTATAAAACTATGCATATTACTTTTGCCTAATGTATTCATAAATTCAATACATTTTTCAAATTCTAGAATATCATTTGCATTTAAAAATTCATTATCATTTTCTCCTACTATTTCTTGCAAATTACGACAATCTTCTGTTTTCAAATTCATTAATAAATCAATTGCTTCAGGTTGTTTTTTTAACATTAATAAAATAGTTAAATAATTACTTTCATTTTCATTTTTTTTATTTAATAGTTCTATATCAATATTATATGGTTCTTTTCTTAATTCTTCTATAGACTGTCTTATAGTTTCTTCTTCATAAGATTTTTCTAATAATTGTATAATATTACTAACTTTATCCCAAAGAATATCATGTGTTACTTGTATTTTTTCTATAAATAATGAAATTGCAAGTGAAATATTATATAAAATTTCTTTTTTAGATAGTGTTCTCATTCTTTTTTTAATTTCTTCTTTATTATATTCATTTTTTATTTCGTCTTTAAATATTTCAATTAAACAGTCTATTTCATTATAAATGTCTTCATCTTTTTTTCCTTTAATTGTATTAAGATAAATTTTTAATACACTTTTATCTTCTTCTAAATTATGAAGTTCTTTTTCATTAAATATATATTTTATTTTTTCAAAATCTTTTTCAGTTTTTTGAATGCATTTTTCATCATCATTTTTATACATAATTCTATTATCATTAAATATATTCATAAAAAATGAACTTTTTTTTTTTACATTTCTAATTTTAGCATCTTTTAAATATTTTCCTTTAATTTCTTCAATTTGATGAACATATTTATTTTCATAACAATTTAATGTTTCATTTTTAATATCTTCTATTATATCTTTTATTTTATCTATCTCATTATGTTCTTTATTTGAAAAAAATAAAAGAAGATCTTCAAGTATTATTTGTAAATCATTCACAACTGTTTGTATTTCTTTGTAATATTTATCAATTATAGAAAAATAATTATTTGCATTTTCATTTTTATTTTTAGCAATAATTTTTAATCTTGAAATTAATTTTTCTTCTTCTTTTAATTTATTTTCTTCTTTTTTTAATTTTTTTTCTTCTTCTTTTAATTTATTTTCTTCTTCTTTTAATTTATTTTCTTCTTCTTTTAATTTATTTTCTTCTTCTTCTTTACTATAAAATATACTAATATCTCTATAATATATTTCTCCATTTTTTATATTATTATCCAAATCTTTTAATTCTTTGTTTGCATTTTTAATATAATAAGTATCTTTATATAATTCATTTTCTATATATCCTGCATTTAGTAATCCTTCAAACACTTGTAAATTATCATTTTTTTTAAATTTCAAAAAATCTTCTTTTAGAATACTATATTTGTCTATATTTTGTAAAATATTTTCTGATAAATAAGGACATTTCTTTAATAAATCCAATAAAGTTTGTGGATTTATATTATCTATAAAATAATTAGTTATAATTTGTTTTATATTTGAAGAAATTGAATTTTTATAAGTATATATAAAATCTATATAAATCTTATATAATGATTCAGTACTGAGAACTGTAGTTAAACCTGAGTTTAAAAATTCAGAAATATTTACCTCGTTTAGATCTGAATAGAACAATAATTTTTTTAAAATTTCTTCGAAGTTTGAAAATTCTTTAGAATTATTATTTTTTTGTAATTCAATGAATCTTGTTTGCATTAAAGACAAAGAAATTTGATCAAAATTTGGCTTTGTTTCATCTTTACTTTTATTGAATAATTTAAATAAAATATTAAAATCTTTTATATCTTCAATTAAAAAAGTAACTTTAGTTAAAAAATCATAATATTGTTCATCAAATATATTAAGCCAATCCTTTTCTTTCCATTTTTTATAAAATTCTTCATCAAAAGATTTAATATCTAAGCCATTTAATATTTCTAAAGAACGATATACTTTCCTTTTGAATCTGCTTTCATTATAATATTGATCATTTTCAATAGCATTTAATATATCAATATTTTTTAATCTTTTTTTTTTAGAAAGAGTTATTCCGGTGTTATGTATTATATCCAAAATATCAAATTTCAATTTCAAGTCTTTTTTAATTTCTTTAGTTTTATCTATTATATTTTTGAGACCATGTAAATTATCAATATCTTCTCCATCAAAAATATTAACATATTTTTCACATATATTTTCTGGAAAAAAAAGAAATATTGATTTTTGTTGTAATTGTTTATCAATTAAACCTTTATATAATTTATAAATTTCCTTTAAATTATCATTTTTGTCTATTGTAATTATTGAATCTATAACAATATTTAAAGATTTTTTAGGATTAGATTGTTTTTCAGCTTTATACATATCAAAAAATTTATTAAAATTTTCTGAAATAATTTTCATAAATTCAAGAAGATTATTACTATATTTTAATGAATCAATTAACTGGTCATAATTTTTGGATATTTTTATTAAATTTTGAATCTGCTCTTTTTTTAATTTAAGATTCTTGAATAAATCAGAAAATTCATTTAATACTTGATATATATATAATTTTGCTTTTTCATTTTTATTATTAATTACTTCTTCCATTCTATTAGGTACAAAAAAATAGTTATAATATAAAATTATTGAAAATAATTTTACTCCATACTCATCTTTTTTTTCTGCATAATCTTCTAATATTTTTTCAAAATTATTTTCAAAAAGTTTTATCATGTTAAGATATAATTTTTCATTGCTTTTAGGTATTATTCCTTTTTCTTGAATTTTATTAAGTTTAAAAGTGTCTAAATGTGTTTTAAAATATTTACTTTTAAAGCTTTCTAATAAAACTGTTAAATAAAATGAAAATTGAAATTTCTTTTCATTTCCATTAAAAAAATTTTGAGTTGATGAAAATAAATCAAATTTTTCTTGTGAATTATTTTTTTTTATTTTTAAATTATTTTTTATATAATCTAAATAAAAATTAAATTGTTCCAAATGGCTAAATTTATAAAAGTTTGGAGGTTTAATTTCATTCGTCAAATTTTTCATCTTGTCGAATTTAAAGTCATAAATATAAATATCTCCAGAACTATTAAAAATGGTTATTTTACCATCAAATTTATTTCCATTTTTTTTTTCTAATTTAATTATAATTTCCTTTTTTGTCTCTTTTTGATTCCCTTTTGGCGGGTTAAAATTGAACCTATAAATTGAATATTTATATTTAAGATTTTCATTCAAATTATATTCATTTTGTAATACTTCTATTAATCCATTGGCCTCGTTATATTTGTCTGAAAAATCTATTGTTACTTCTTCTGAAACTTCATGATTCTCGATAAAATATACATATTCATAATCTCGTTCTTGTCTTTTTATATGTTTTTCCATTTTTTATATAATAAAAAAATCTTTTAGATATTTTATTTATAATTTTATTTTTTTTTTCTTATTAATTTTTATTATATTTTTTTTAAAATAAATAATTAATTGTTTTTAATTTTTTATTATAATTTAAATAATTATCTAATTAAACTATTTAAAATGAATTTTTTTAATGGGGATTGGGGATTGGGGATTGGGGATT